>JAMPIV010019724.1:487500-503858 GCA_024509875.1 Oreohelix idahoensis
TCTATCTATCTATCTATCTATCTATCTATCTATCTACCTACCTACCTACCTACCTGCCTGCCTGTCTGTCTGTCTGTCTGTCTGTCTGTCTATGTCCGTCCATCCGTCCGTATAACCGAATCAATAGACCCTGTGATATGTGAGAGGTTATTGATGTTACTACACTACGTGTAAACAAAGGGAGGTCCAGCTGTGTAAGTTCCCTGAGTCTAATTGATGATGATGTTCTCAGGGTCCCTATCCGCTACCTCTCTAAGATTTCACTCTGTGTAAAATAATCTCTGTGATGTTGTGTGGCAAGCGTTTAGGGTAATGTATCTATTGTGATGTATGAACAATGTCAAACATAACTTTAACTCAATAAAAGTGAAGTAAGTAAGACTGTTGGTAAAGTTATATATTACAATTTTTTATTTTCCTGTACCTCAATTCTTTTGGGACAGGAATGTTTTCAAATCAAGAACATGTTTATTTACAACATATAAATAAATAAAGAGGACCCTTTGTCCATAACTGGTATATTAAAGTGTCACTGTATGTGTATCCCACAGTCTGATTTAATACTTTCTATAACAAATAGTCAATTATGTGAGGGTCTGTTGGTATCATCACGCCCACAGGAATTTCTGTTCTGGTTGTGGAAATTGTTAAAATGAGTATATCATATGCCCATTTAAAGGGACTTGACCTGACAGCCTGTCTGAGGTGGATGACTGTAGACTATGCAAGGTCAACACAAGAGTTGCCTTCTGACCACAGATGCAGCATGCAGCTTTACTGAGGCTTCAATGTACACAAGGTCTGCCTGCACCAGGTTTCCTGCCACCGCTAAGTAATAAATATAACCCTGAAAAAGAAGGATATTCCCTCCCTTTTATATGCTGGCTATAACAATTCCACAACTAATCAATACTAAGATTGCCTGGGGTCAGTCACGTGTGCGAACCATTTGCACCAGACCCTATTTTCTTTGACTTCACTTCGTCCTGTGTTTACATTCTTCTTCCCATATGGCTGCAACACCCCTGTTACCTTAAGCATTGATTGTCCTCCCTAAAATCAGCTGGGGTATACAATTTTCTTCTTGTGACCTGTTAAATCTTTTGTTCAAACATCCTAGGTATGTTTTCATGTGTCATTAGAACACTGTTGCACTGCAGAAGATTGCTAGTGGCCTCTGGACTTACAGTCGTAAGATTTTATGGCAATATTCAAACACAAATTAGTTTCACTTCCCTCTAAGTCTGCTTAGGCACTTCCTACTTAGGTTGTCGTAACCTCTTCCAACTGGCAATGTCGAACAACAATATATGGCGCACAATCTGTGGCCAGTTACATGCCAATGAAATACTAAAACTTATTTATCTTACCGCAAGTAAAGAATAATCACACAATCACAGGATTGACTAGCAGTAAATGGCTCAATTCAAGACTGCTGTGTCGTCCAGACGGCAAAGGTATTTGTCACCAACGCTTTGCATCTGCTCTCAACCTTGCTGTGCTTAAGTTTTTCTCAAATGGCGGACTTATTCAAGCAGGGTTAAAAGTTATCAATTCCAACCAGCCAATCAAAAGACGCGTCAAAAAAGCCAACTAATTTTGGACCATAAACATTGAGCGTTGTTCAGTGTGTTCGCTCGTCTGATTTTATTTATATATTATATATCTCAGTTATTTATAGACTGATTTTAAATATCAAAATTGATTATTAAACGGCCAGCTGTCCTCTATCTTCCCCTATAGGTTTCCTTTATTTATTTCTCCCCGTTTTTATCTGTGTAATTTTTGAGTAATTAATTGTACTTTTTCCCGAAGGAAAATATTAATAAAATAAATGTTTCTACGTCAAGATAGTTTTATTAATGAGAAATCTTTATGGTATTAGGTTAATCAATATCAGCGCTACCATTCCAGATATCTCTTTCCTTTTAATTCTCTTTAGTTTTTGAGGAAATAAATTATTTAATTTTTGTTAAAACCACATATTAGGCATTTTTCTCACTCCAACCAAAATTTTATCGTCACTATACAACGAGGTAACAATCCGATTGGTTGTTAATTGTTACGACGTTCGTTAATAAATATTGGGGGGGGGGGGGGGGGGTGTTTGGGGGTAGTAGCCTTTTTAACTTGGTGTAGTAGAAAAATTCAAATTCTTTAGTCAAATTGTTGGCGCTTAATTTTACGGTGGCCTTGAGACAAATTTCAAATGCGGTAGTTATTAATAGATTTTAGGAGTACGTTAGTTAATTTTCAAGCGGGGAAATTTGAGCGGGGTGTCACACAGATTCACATCATCACAGACCCCTATTTTATAGTACTGTATATGTCTATCTTTTCTGAACGGACAGTTGTTGTAGTTAAACACTTAGACATTCGCGCAAGCACAAGTCTACAACTCGACACCCAATTCGCTTGGAATATTTCATAAATTAAATTTGTCTTCATTGATGAGGAAATAATGTTGAAGTAATTAAAATGATAAAGATAAACTAAAAATATAACTATAAACAAGTTTATACACATAGCAAACAATACAGTTCGTATGAGACAAAGATACCGGGTTCGGTTCCCAGTAAATGGAATATATTTTATTGACATTTTTTCAGAACTAGTGGGTCAGAATGATGTCACACTTCCACTTGATCTCATGGGTAGTGAGATCGGATGACTAGCCTTGTCGGATAAGGGCGAAAAATAGGCCTTGTGGTGTGCAAGTTGCACACGTTAAAAATTCCTCGGCAGTTGGAAATCGTAAAGAGTAGGCCATACGGCCGCTGCCCTGGCAAAATTTACAAAATTAGCGAAACCTACCCACCACACAAATATTTATAGAATGTGTGATTTCTATATACACACATTGGGATCCTATTCGGTGCTACGGAGTTCATGTACTGTGTTGAGATTCTCCTTGTGTAATCTAAGGGAGGAGATCGGAGCACTGATGGAGTTGTCTGTATGCTTTGAAGATGGTACTTAAAACCAAAACCAAAGAGACAAACATGTTATATTTCACAATATTCGATTCTGTAAATTTAATAAATAATGCACATAAATTACGCAGGTACTCGTAAGAAATAAAGTAGACAACTAGACAACAGAAAAAAAAACAACAGAAGTAAAATGTTTACCGGGTACTTGTGCCCAGGATTATCGGAACGGGACACTGGCCTTGTTGCTTTATCCAATACCATAATTTCCGCCGTAAGGTACTTCGGTCGGTCGGTCGGTCTGTCACACTTTGCACACCGTCATTTGCGCACGTTTTCTATTTTCGAGAGAGTGCATTAACTTTCGAGTACAGATAAGGGGGGCAACTGTGGTTGAAAGTTAGACAATAGTTGTATTGTTTCCCCTTATATGTACTCTCGCGAAAATAGCAAAGTGTGACGGTGTGCATTAAATCAACAGACAATCAAGTTACTATTCTGTCCAGTTCCTTTCGGGAAACGGATTTAACTCATCATTTTTCTTCAAAATGTAAGTTTTTGGATTGTTTCTTCAAGACAAAATTTTAATTTTAAGTATTGCAGACTTATTATTAGGGATCAAAATGATAAGATTGCTAAAAGGAAGAGACGATCGCGTCATTCACAGCGAGCAAGTGAGACTATAGAAGAAGCAGCAATGTAATACGTGTAACAGAAACAACACAGTGTAATTAAAAACCTGCCAATTTTGGCGGTTTGTTGCTAGTTTATTGATAATGTAATTAATGTTCTCCTATCAGTGCTCTTGTTCTTTCTGGTCTCTTCACTACGTACAGATTTAGTTTAGTGATGGTAAAACTAGACTAGTTGTCATCATCCCATTAAAAGTTTGCTTGGTCCGTCCGTCTAAAAGGTAAGACACAATCGCAGCAGCTTTTTGAGAAAATGCGGAAACGGCGCGCATTGCACTGTGCTTTGAGTGAAAGCTATCTTGAACACCCAACAAAAAAATACTCACGACTTTCAATCTTATCATGGGAAATGGTCAGCGTGTTAAAAACATTCGTATCAGCTTATTGGGACAATATAGAAATAGCATGCATAGCGAATTTCGTCGTTAAGCGAATCATTGCCTGTTCCACGTGTCGATGCATGTCCTGTGCATAACTGACGTAAATAAAGCATTTATAATTAAAATAAATACAGAACGCATGCGATGGTGTTGCGGGTCGCACTAGTGACCCGTCATCGAAGCATCATTTTTTGGTGATGCCTAGATGGCAGGGAGGATATTGTGATTCGCTTGCATAGCTAGGCGGGGTTGTCGCATGGAAAGTCCTGGGTTCGAGTCCTGGGTAAGCCACTGTGGCGTGAGGTTTTATTTGGCTGTAGGATCAGTATAGTACTGAAAATTACAGAAATAGAATTTCTGCAGAAAATGGTGAAGTCCCAGTGTCTGGGAGAACTACTGGTATCACAAATTAGTTACGGCTGTGAATGTTCTGATTTCGAAACAATAGTAGAGAGGAGACCGACATAAAGTGCCACCTCCGCTGTGTAACTAACTGTGATATTAATAAACAAGGAAACAGATTTTACTTAACAAAGATAAAATTGACAAGTCATTCAAATACAATTTCCTTATTATTTATTTAGTATATACACTATCTACTCTTGTGCTGAAGGGTGAATGTTGAAAAATGGAATGTAATGGATTTGTAAGTTTACAAATGATTCCCATATATATATATATAGGAACTGTAGGAGTTCGGCAGGGATGTATCCTGTCCCCAGTGCTCTTTAATATTTATCTAGAACATATTATGCAAGAGGCTCTCTACGATTATAAATCAACCATATCGATTGGAGGCCGACCTCTGTGCAACCTACGTTTTGCTGATGATATTGATCTGATAGCTGGATCAGAATCAGAACTTCAAGACCTTACCTCTAGACTGGAGAAAGTAACAAGAACGTATGGGATGGAAATTAATATAGAAAAAAGCAAGATATTGGTGAATAGCCATAAGAAACATGTTCCGACCAACATTACGTTAAATGGGCAAACGTTAGAAGAAGTTAACACCTTTAAATATCTCGGGTCCACTATATGCAGTGATGGAAGATCAATTAAAGAAATCAAGACAAGACTTGAGATGGCCTCAGCTGCCATGACAAGGTTGAATGTGATCTGGAAAAGTAACATCAGTTTTCCTGTGAAGATCAAATTATACAAATCACTTGTATTATCTATTCTCTTGTATGGGTGTGTGAGCTGGACACTCACTGCAGATACGGAGCGAAGGATTCAGGCTTTCGAGCATAAATGTTATAGAAGAATTTTGCGCATTTGCTATAAAGAGCACAAAACAAATGTCTATGTTAGAGAGAAGATAAACTCCTATGCAGGCCACCAAGAACCACTTTTGTCAACAGTGAAACGTCGAAAGCTTGCCTGGTTTGGGCATGTAACTCGTCATGACTCCCTTTCGAAAACGATCCTTCAGGGAACAGTCGAAGGTAAACGGAGAAGAGGAAGGCAGAGAAAATCCTGGGCTGATAACATCAAAGAATGGGCAGGACACGGTTTTTCCACACTTGTACGCATTGCTGAGGATAGAGAGCAGTGGAGGACCCTGTCTGCTGATGCTTCCACCATGGCACCCCTACGACCCATGACGGGTTACGGGCTGAGATGAGATGATGATATATATATATATATATATATATATATATATATATATATATATATATATATATATATATATATATATATATATAGATATTACAAGTTTTCCAATTATAGGAAACAATTTTATATCAGCTGTGCTGTTAATCACTTATAGTAAATGTATCAGCTGTGCTGTTAATTAAGTATATAACATTTATCAGCTATGCCGTTATTATTGTCTCTTTCTACGCTAAATCACTTTCTCGTCACTGACACTAATTTTTGCTCACAATGCTGACAGAAATGGTACTAATGTGTACTCATCTCTTAGACGTTCTGTCCTTCTTGATTTAGTTGACACAAAACCGGCTGAAGATCGTTCCTTTAGCCCACCCAAGACTGAGGGGGACCAAAGATGAAGATTCTTTGCAATCTGTATGCTCCTGCGGAGTTCCAGGTAGCTGGACTGATGACCCACGATCTCAGTTTTTATGACACGAATAAAACCTGTAACAGGGAAAAATAGGGGCTAATTTCTGTCATCAAGCCCACTATTTCTAATGTGGATGAAATGAGCGTGTGCCTCGGGTGTCTGCATGTAGGATGAATGACAACATGGCTCAGTATGATTTAGCAATAGCGAGACAAGACAGGTGTCTACTTGCAAAACATTCTTTCTGATAAACTAATACATGAATACATTCAATAATATAAATTCAATGCATGAATACATTCAATAATATAAATTCAATACATGAATACATTCAATACATGAATACATCCAATAATATGTACACCTAGGTGTGATACAACCATTTTCTTCCCCCTATAATATACCAGGCCCTCTCTGACAAGTGCTATACTAGCTGGTAACATATATCCTAACAATATTGTTATGTTCTTATGATAGGAGTATATGAGACGAGGATTGTTTGGTGATATATCAGGTGGGAGTTATATGGGACAATAGATTGGAGTTAGATGAGACAATAGATTGAGTCCTAACAAGGACTGTTTTGGTTATATTGCAGTTGGTTTTATCTGAGATAACACTGAAGTTATAGGAGACAATAGATTGAGTTATAGGAGACAATAGATTGAGTCCTAACAAGGACTGTTTTGGTTATATTGCAGTTGGTCTGAGATAATAGATTGAAGTAATAGGAGACAATAGGTTGAGTCATAACAAGGACTGTTTTGGTTATATTGCAGTTGGTCTGAGATAATAGATTGAAGTTATAGAAGACAATAGGTTGAAGTATGAGTCCTATTAGTCTTCGTCTATTCAATCATATTAGGAAATACAATCATTATACCTAATTCCCCCAAGATACAATCAGTAACTTGATATATTCATAGTGAACCAAAATATATTAAATATATACAGGTGTAGGTATTATAAATGACACACAACAAATACCAACATTATAGACCTGCTGTACCTATATAGTGAATTATATTTACCCTCTAAGATTTAAACAGGCCAGATTTTGACTCGACTAGTGAAGCAGGCTGCAGGTCAATGCCCTCAGGTAAGCAATAAATCAAGGGTGACAGCTTCTCTCCTCTTCAGTCGGTCGGTATCTCTGGCGTCGTGTCTGGTTGCGTGCCTTTGCATAAAATCTCGCCCGATTATATAGGTAGGTGAATGCTTAAGCAAAGCTTTTGGTTGGTTCCTGGCGGAGCAAGCTGATTGGTTTCCTCCGGTTTCGTCTTTTGCTCGTACAGCCTAATTTTATTCAGTTTTCTTCCGCCATCTTGCGTGAACAACATGGCCGCGGGCTTAAGTTTTTTTTTTCCCCTGGCGTAACTTCTTGTAATTTTATTCCGGCTCAGCAACTGTGCGTTGATTGGCTGGGCTCTCGACATAGGGATTTAACAAAGTAGTGTGTTTACAAAACTCGTTCCACGACATAGCCCCATCCTTTCCTAGCTGTGACCTGTCATAGCTGAAGTGTAAACACCTGCTGTAGTTAATCCTTTTGCGTCTGTCCTTCCATAGTAATAGGGTGTCGACTTAAAAAATCAGCTCCTACATTGTCTCTTCCTGGAATGTAATTCACGGTAAAGGAATAAGGCGCAAGAAGCAGACTCCACCTTAACAATCTCGAATTTAACTTTTTAGATGCAGCCAAGAAAGTTAAAGGTTGGTGATCGCTTTGGACAATGAAGTGTGTCCCATACAGGTAAGGTGAAAATTTGTCGATGGACCAAATTAGAGCCAAACATTCTTTCTCTATGGTCGAGTAATTCAACTCAGCTGCATTCAGCTTCCTACTGGCGTAGGCGACTGGTAAAAGTTCATCCGACAGGGCTTTTGATTTCTGCAAGAGAGTTGCACCAATACCTATACTGCTAGCGTCCGTCCTTAATACACATTCCTGTGTGATATCGGGTAGCGTAAGGATTGGATTGCTGGTGAGTTTTGCTTTTAGCTCTGTGTAAGCTTTTTCACAATCAGCATTCCATTGGATTTTATCAGGCTGTCCTTTCTTAGTTAAGTTAGTTAATGGTGCACACAGAGAGTTAAAGTGGGGTATGTACTTCTGATAGAACCCACATAATGACACGAATGATCTCACATCTTTCTTCGTTTGAGGTCTGGGTGCCTTCTTTAACTTCTCTATATTCTTTGGGTCAGGAGACATATGACCTGTAGAAATGGTGTGACCTAGGAATTCCAACTCCTTACAACCGATATAGCACTTGGTTGGACGTGCAGTCAATCCAGTGGCTCTCAGTCTGTTAAACAACATGGAGAGCGCTACTATATGCTCTTCAAATGTGTTTGTAGCAACAAGAATGTCATCCATAAAGTTAGTGATATGGGGATTTTGTAGAGGTTCCAACAATTTCCTCATCATTCTTGAAAAGATACTGGGAGCATTTTTCAGCCCAAAGGGTAGTACATTAAACTCGTAGTGTCCGTCTGATGTACTAAATGCCAGCATTTTCCTAACTTCTGGTTTCACTGGTATTTGGTAGTATCCCTTGCTTAGATCTACCTTTGATAAATACCTAGCCTTACTCCGTGTAGAGAACAGCTGGTTGGTGTCAGGTAATGGGTCCACCTGAGATTCTGTGATCGCATTTAGCTTCCGGTAGTCAATACACAACCTGTGTTCACCACTCGGTTTTCTCAATAGCACCACACTTGAGCTATAGGGAGAGTCTGAGTTCGAGATAATTTTCTCCTTCAACAGATAATCAACTTCCTCCCTTAGTGCTCGGGCTTTCGCATAGGGTATAGGGTATGTTCTCATGCATACTGGGGTAGGGTCGGTAACTTTCATGTCGTACTTTAACAGATTCGTACGACCTGGCTTATCTGTGAGCACATCAGCATGGGTTTCCAACACTTTCTGAACCCTCTTCTTCTGCTCTGGAGTTAAATGTTCACTAATATTTACTTGAACATAATCCTCTGTAGTTGTGAGTGGATACTCCATAGAGTGAAGTGGTTCACCGGGCATTTCTGTTGCAATGGCTAGGGTCATGATATGTGCAACTTCTGATGATTCCTTGTCATAGTAATTTTTAAGAAGATTGACATGATATACCTTCTCCTTTCCTTTCTTGTCAATCTTATAGTTGGTCCTGGAAAGTTTTTTCCAGTATGACATAGGGTCCCTGCCATCCAATCTGCAATTTATTATTGCTGCTTGGCAACAGTAATAACACCTTTTCACCCACCTCCAGTTCCCTATCCTTTGCTTTGTTGTTGTAGTAGGCAGCATGCTTCCTCCTGGCCTGTCTTAAGTTTTCATTGGCCAGTTTCCAACCTGCTTTCAATCGAGATGTCAACTCGATGACGTACTGGTATGAGGAAGTCACTGTTTCCTCTGCCTTTTCATCAGTCCATGTCCGCAGCAATGCTTCAAGTGGACCTTTTATTGGTCTTCCAAACAACAATGTAGCTGGAGCCAATCCAGTTGAATTGTGGGGTACTTCCCTATATGCAAATAGTGCAGCGGGTAAGTATGTATCCCAAGTATCAGGTTTTTCACTCGCTAGCTTTCTAAGGATTGAAATTAGCGTACCATTGAACCGCTCTACTTGACCGTTCCCTTGGGCATGGTAGGGACTACAATGATAGTGCCTGGCTTGAAATATCCTGAATACTTCTTGTGTTAGCTTTCCCTTAAACTGAGACCCATTGTCAGTCAATATCTGATGCGGGAAACCTAATCGGGTAAATATTGTCAACAGGGCCTCTGCCACTGCTTTGAATCTATAGCTGACATGGCCACTGCTTCTCCCCACATAGAGCAAGTATCAACCAAGGTTAAGATGTAAGCATTTCTCTTCTTGGTCCTAGTGAGGAGTCCAACAATATCTACTGCAACACGTTCAAAAGGGGTTCCCATAATAGGCATTTCTCCCAGTGTTGCTGGTGCAGTCCTATGCTTAGGAGCTACTCTTTGGCATTCTGGACAGGATCTTACATATCTTTTTATGTCCTCTGTAATTCCTGGCCAAAAGTAGTGACAGGCTATCCTTTGTCCAGTGGCCCCTATTTCCATATGTCCACTGAAGGGTATAGCATGTCCTAGCGTCATAACCTTCTCCCTGTAAGATTTTGGCACTACAAGCTGTCCATGCCCTTTTGGTACTGTTCCAGCTTTTCTGTATAGTAGGCCATTTTTCATATACAAGTCTCCTTTCTCTGGAGGGTTATGGGCTTTAGGCAATTTGCCAAAACAAGGCTTCAAGGTGCTATCTGCTGCTTGAGCCTTTTTCATCTCTTCTGGATGAGTATTGATAGGATTCTCCTCCATTTTCCTGGAGCTTTCCCTGGTCTGGACTGTTGCCATAACTACAGGTTTTATAGGTTCTCCAAGGAAAACATACCTACACCCCAAAATCAAAGGGTAAATAGGGTCGTCCATCACTGCTGCTTTGATTTCTCCTTCCACGTAGCGAGATCTTATGTTGATTCGAGCTATGGGTAGTGTCATGGTTCTTGCTCCCTTGATCGGTCCTCTGATTTCCACTGTTTCTGTGGTTATCTGGTCAGGACTCACTAGAGAAGAGCACACAACTGAATCAAAGTCCAAACCTGTGTCATATAAACACAGTACTTGAGTGCCATTCACGGTCACAGGGGGATGATGGAAGTCTTTCTGACTTACTGCCATTTCCTTCCTTCCCTGATTCCCTGTTGTAAGACATGCAGCATGGTGAGGAGGATTCTTCCTTCTGCAGTCCGCAGTATTGTGGTTACTCATTAGACAAGTTTTACACCACTTTCCTTCCTTCCGGTAAGGTGTCTTATCCGATCTTAGATGGTTTTTGTCCTTTTGGTCAAATCTTTGTTTGTTCCTTGTGGTAGGGTCCTTTTGTTCGAATTTGGTATAGTTTTGTGATGATTTTAAGTTTTCACCCTGCTTCTTCTTATTTCCTAATAATTCTGCCTGAGCTGCTTGATATCTCTCAGCAACAGTTACAATATTTTCCAATCTCTCTGCTCCTTGTTCCATGATAAACTTCCTCATTTCTTGAGGCATGGACTCTTTCACTTGCTCCATCATTATCATTTCCTTCAGATCCTGACACTTTCCTAAACTACTCCATTTTTCCAAATAGGTTTCCAATCTAGCAGAGAATTGGTGATAGTTTTCTCCTGGAAGAAGTTTAGCTGTTCGGAATTTCTTTCTATATGATTCTGAGTTCTTTTCATATCTCACAAGCAGTGCCTGTTTCAGGATTTCATAATCTTCCTGGTCATCTCTTGAGAGCTTCAAATATACATCGTAGGCCACACCTCTCAATCCCTGAGATAGTTTAAGACTCCACTTTTCTTTCCCTAAGCCATAGGTAGTGGCTAGTCTTTCGTATCTATCCAGGTACGACTCAATGGCGTCTTCTTTCTCAACAAATGGGTCCAGATGAAAATTCATGGCCCCACTTGAGGTGCTCTGGCTGGAGCTACTCTCAGAGTGAGGTGAGCTACCACCATTATTGCCAGTATTTGCCTGAATTTCAAGCTCTTTTAATCTCAACTGATGGTCTCTCTCTGCTTGTAATTTCCTTTCCTCAGCTTCAATTTTCTTTGTCTCATTTTCAGCCTCCCATTTCTTGGCTTCAATTTCTAATCTTTTGGTTTCTCTCTCAGCTTCCAGTCTTTTGTCTTCTCTCTGAGCTTCCAGTCTTTTGTCTTCTCTCTCAGCTTCCAGTCTTTTGGCTTCTCTTTCAGCTTCCAGTCTTTTGGCTTCTGTCTCTAATTGCAACTTTCTTTCTTCCCTATCCATGTGTTTGTCCACTTCTGTTGTGACATACTGAGTAAGAGCATCACCTGTCATGTTTAATTCCTTACCCATCTGCATGATCGCAGTTCTGAACTTCACTAGATCAGCCATGGCGTTACTTAGAGAGGGTATGTAAATTTACTATATCAAATATTATAATGAAACTAAATAAATATAATTGAACAAAAAATTTCCGTGCAACTTTGTGAGCATCAACTATTTACTGAGTACTAAATGGTACTCCTCTTAAGAAAACAAGAAAAAAATCCTATTATAGAATTTCTCAAAAAAAAATTTCTTATGTTATCTATGGGTGGCACAAGATAGAGTGTAGATAGATGAATAGACTAAGTAGGCTCAAGATATACAGAAATATCCCAGGAACGAGCCCCCAGTGTGGCGTGAGGTTTTATTTGGCTGTAGGATCAGTATAGTACTGAAAATGGTGAAGTCCCAGTGTCTGAGAGAACTACTGGTATCACAAATTAGTTACGGCTGTGAATGTTCTGATTTCGAAACAATAGTAGAGAGGAGACCGACATAAAGTGCCACCTCCGCTGTGTAACTAACTGTGATATTAATAAACAAGGAAACAGATTTTACTTAACAAAGATAAAATTGACAAGTCGTTCAAATACAATTTCCTTATTATTTATTTAGTATATACACTATCTACTGTTTTGCTGAAGGGTGAATGTTGAAAAATGGAATGTAATGGATTTGTAAGTTTACAAATGATTCACATATATTTATATATATATATATATATATAGATATTACAAGTTTTCCAATTATAGGAAACAAATTTATATCAGCTGTGCTGTTAATCACTTATAGTAAATGTATCAGCTGTGCTGTTAATTAAGTATATAACATTTATCAGCTATGCCGTTATTATTGTCTCTTTCTACGCTTAATCACTTTCTCGTCACTGACACTAATTTTTGCTCACAATGCTGACAGAAATGGTACTAATGTGTACTCATCTCTTAGACGTTCTGTCCTTCTTGATTTAGTTGACACAAAACCGGCTGAAGATCGTTCCTTTAGCCCACCCAAGACTGAGGGGGACCAAAGATGAAGATTCTTTGCAATCTCTATGCTCCTGCGGAGTTCCAGGCAGCTGGACTGATGACCCACGATCTCAGTTTTTATGACACGAATAAAACCTGTAACAGGGAAAAAATAGGGGCTAATTTCTGTCATCAAGCCCACCTATTTCTAATGTGGATGAAATGAGCGTGTGCCTCGGGTGTCTGCATGTAAGATGAATGACAACATGGCTCAGTATGATTTAGCAATAGCGAGACAAGACAGGTGTCTACTTGCAAAACATTCTTTCTGATAAACTAATACATGAATACATTCAATAATATAAATTCAATGCATGAATACATTCAGTAGAATAAATTCAATACATGAATACATTCAATACATGAATACATCTAATAATATGTACACCTAGGTGTGATACAACCATTTTCTTCCCCCTATAATATACCAGGCCCTCTCTGACAAGTGCTATACTAGCTGGTAACATATATCCTAACAATATTGTTATGTTCTTATGATAGGAGTATATGAGACGAGGACTGTTTGGTGATATATCAGGTGGGAGTTATATGGGACAATAGATTGGAGTTAGATGAGACAATAGAGTGAGTCCTAACAAGGACTGTTTTGGTTATATTGCAGTTGGTTTTATCTGAGATAACACTGAAGTTATAGGAGACAATAGATTGAGTTATAGGAGACAATAGATTGAGTTCTAACAAGGACTGTTTTGGTTATATTGCAGTTGGTCTGAGATAATAGATTGAAGTAATAGGAGACAATAGGTTGAGTCCTAACAAGGACTGTTTTGGTTATATTGCAGTTGGTTTTATCTGAGATAATAGACTGAAGTTATAGGAGACAATAGGGTGAGTCCTAACAAGGACTGTTTTTGGTTATATTGCAGTTGGTCTGAGATAATAGATTGAAGTTATAGAAGACAATAGGTTGAAGTATGAGTCCTATTAGTCTTCGTCTATTCAATCATATTAGGAAATACAATCATTATACCTAATTCCCCCAAGATACAATCAGTAACTTGATATATTCATAGTGAACCAAAATATACTAAATGTATACAGGTGTAGGTATTATAAATGACACACAACAAATACCAACATTATAGACCTGCTGTACCTATATAGTGAATTATATTTACCCTCTAAGATTTAAACAGGCCAGATTTTGACTCGACTAGTGAAGCAGGCTGCAGGTCAATGCCCTCAGGTAAGCAATAAATCAAGGGTGACAGCTTCTCTCCTCTTCAGTCGGTCGGTATCTCTGGCGTCGTGTCTGGTTGCGTGCCTTTGCATAAAATCTCGCCCGATTATATAGGTAGGTGAATGCTTAAGCAAAGCTTTTGGTTGGTTCCTGGCGGAGCAAGCTGATTGGTTTCCTCCGGTTTCGTCTTTTGCTCGTACAGCCTAATTTTATTCAGTTTTCTTCCGCCATCTTGCGTGAACAACATGGCCGCGGGCTTAAGTTTTTTTTTCCCCTGGCGTAACTTCTTGTAATTTTATTCCGGCTCAGCAACTGTGCGTTGATTGGCTGGGCTCTCGACATAGGGATTTAACAAAGTAGTGTGTTTACAAAACTCGTTCCACGACAGCCACTCACGTCTGTTGTTTTTCTGTTGTCTAGTTTTCTACTTCTTTATTTCTTACGAGTGTGTTGCGGACAGTTTCGCTGAGTTATATTCTGTTAAATGTACCTGTTTAGGTACATTTTTGACATTATTTGTTAGATTCTTGATCTAAGTGGAGTTACTTATTTTTTACTTGGGTTGAAGTCAACAGTGGTATTTATTCCACTTGTCTTTTAACTAAGCGGTCTAATTTTAGAACCGATGTCTTGTTACCTGACCATATATGGCTTGAATGGTCAGCCTTTCCTAGAATGTTTCCAGATAGCCCACCTGAGTTTTGCTCAAGGGTCTAGCGTCTCACGACGCATGCGCAACTTTTTTGTGGCGCGATTAAGAGAGACATTTTTGTTAAGGAGTCGAGCTGTAGTTTTCAAACGGTCAAGACTTGTTGGCGTCTTTGATCTGGCTTTATGCCTGGGGAAGGAAAGTCCTCTGTGAGCTGTCCAAGATGTCTAAAGATTGTTCCCCATGTTGTATTTCTATGCGCCTAGGAGGCGAGTGTGTTTTTTGGTGTTTATTCTGAAGAGATGACAAGGTAAATTAGCCTTCAAATCATTTTCTCTATTGTCAGAATCATGAATAACATTTATTACCAGCTTAGTGACTTTTCCCTGACATTGGCTTGTTTATCCAAGGAATCCTAGAGTGTATTTAGGGGCACGCCATATTTTTGCGGCCTCTGTATTCTAGAAAATAGATCTACTTGCTGGTGTCCAGAGTAGAGCTGAAGCTCAATATATTTTGCGGGGATTTTGCTAGCACAGCATCATATTATGCTTGACTGATGAACTGTTGATGCAAACTGTACTGAACTAACACATCCAGCCCTGTTACATTTATGGTGGCCATTATACTACCAATCGAGCAACATTTACGCTGTTACATTTATGGTGAGCCAGCTTGAGGGGGCTATCGTCGTTAAAATGTCAAGTTCGTCGCAACTGAAAGTAGATTGTTGACATTTCGACATTTCCTGCGCCTGAGTTGTTCACAACTAGTCAAGTTCCGATATCATCGTTTGTTGCTGTTGGTCAGAAGGTCAAGTTCCGATATAACCGTTGTTGCTGTAGTTCAGAAGGTCAAGTTCTTGTTATATCGTTGTTACTGTTATCAGAAGATCAAGTTCCGGTACCATCGTTGTTGCCGTTGTATCAAGCAAGTTCAGATGTACCATTTAGCGTTGGATCATCTGATCCTGAGAATGCTGACTATAGTACTTCATCGCTGCTGTTATTGACAATAGGATTGTCATAAGAGAAGTGGCCTGTTTGTTATTGTGAACTGTGCCATTATATTGTGTCTGAACTAAGCCTTCCGCATTTACACATCCTTTTTATGTTTATATGTTACATGTTATTTATGTGTTTATATTTCAGCGGGTTTCGGTTGGGCGGTGTCTCGCGGTAGGATATCCCACTTAATCGAGGGCCTACTGTGAGCGTTCTTAAGGGCCTATCGCGAATTTCCTGTTTGTGGAAATTATCAGCGACTTTTTGTTGCTTCGCGATATTTTTTGTTTAGCTGTGTGACGAGGTGTACCTTTTCGTTGTTTTTGTTATATTTTTTGTTCTTTAGTTTTGATTTGATTTGTTGGTATTTGTCCGCCTCCTCTTCCTTTCGTTTAGTTTTATACACCCATATGTTTATACACTGTTGCGTCATTTGTTTTTGTTTATTTTTCGCTGTTACCATTACATACTTTGTAACATTTTTTCTTTAGTTTCGCTTCCATGCATTCATTTGATTTTCTGCGAATGTTATCGTATTGTCTTTTGATGCTTGTTTTCTTTTGATGTTTTGTGGGTGATATA
>JAMPIV010019725.1:0-55215 GCA_024509875.1 Oreohelix idahoensis
AATCGAAATCGCTCACGACACCATAAATACGATAGAGTTAAAGAAAAAAAGTCAATACTTCCCTTGCTTTCCAGCGAAAATACATAAAATATCACGCCTCCCGGCATGTGCAAATACACTAGAGGTATTACCCCGAATAAACGAAATATCCATAAGAGGACTACACATCCCTGACAGAACAAAAAATAGCGGAGATCCCCTCTTCAACGAGGCATCTCTTTCGCCATTCCAAATCGCTCACTCCACTAGTCGTGGGCGGAAAACCGATCGGACCAAAAAGCTCAAGACAAGACAATAGTCAGTTGCGCAGTCCAGCGCAAAATGACCACAGCTCAAACTTAACTGCATTCGATACCAACGCGAGAAGACAAATGCTTACCGAGAAAAGTGACTATAAATTTCAAGCAGTTGTTGCCCTTGCGTTATAAAATAGATATTGAAATAAAACGATGTTGCGAGAATTTATCACGCAACACAGACTTATTCTTGAATTGTATGATGACTTCGTTTAATGTCTAGGGTTATGATAGTGATGAAGTGTAAGTTCATAACAACCAACAGACAAATAAACACCTAAGTTAAGATCCACAACAATTTACAACACTATGACAATCACAAACACATAACACTCTAAAGATTTATCTTAAGTAAATCAAGTGTTAACTTTTATACAATGTATTAGCTTTTTCAATATATAGATATCCTGATCCTACTACAATGTGAATCAGGAATCACAATCAATTGTAAGCACAATGTTTATGTACAAGAATTTATACAAAAGATCTTTGTCCAGACATATAATACTATTGTAATATGAGTGTAGTGTTGTGATGTATTATTATGAGGTAATACTGGCTTTTAGTGCTAGGTTGTTGTTTGTCATCACGACTTCATGTGTTTGTTACTGGTGGAAATAATATTGAAGGATTCACAGATTCTGGTTGTTTAAAATTTCTGTCCCTTTTGTTTTTATAATAAAGTTCAGTTCAGGGTTATTTTATTCAAGGTTGAGCTTTTTCGTGCTGACATGCTCTTAACTTAGAATGCAGCTGCAGGAAACCTGTATCCTCTGCTCGCTTGCTTCTCAGTTCCACAATAATGATAGACAATGGCCGCTATCTTGGGCAAGGAGTCTGCTGCCAGCTTTCTGGATCATGCAGTCCTCAGACCGGACGATGCAATATCACCATCTATACCACGGCCCCTGAAATGAGAAGGTTGTGCCTCCTTCTTCATAACTAATATACAATATTATTCCACACTGAAGTACATGACAGTACAAACAAACATAAAGTTCAGCGCTTTAGGCCAACTGCTAGCTTTTCATGTGACAATAAACACCAGTATTCCTCTCCCTAATGGTTACAACGCCTCTGCAATTCCAGCTGTAATCCCTTCCATACAATAGGACAGGTGTTATGTTACTATATGGCAATCCAATATATATGCAGTTATACTCCTCTCTGACAATCTTTTACATGGTGGAGCAATATCTAGGCTTTTGCCTCATGTTTGCTACTGAACCACACACATACAGACATAATTTATCATTTCACATTCAATTTTCATATAAAATACAGATTAAAAATGTCTAGCTTACCACAATTCGTAAGGAAATACACACTAAAGATGACTGGCACAGTTTGATCTGCGGTATGTCCAGGCTGTTATCATATATTTAATTTTGGATAACACTGCCTGCTATCATCTCTCACAATGTGTAACGATATGGCGTCCCCTCTAAGATTTCTTCTGCCAATATCCAGTGTATTGGCCAATCGTTTTGAATATATTCAAAAGAGTACACAGTCATTCAAATATTTTCATTCACTTTTACTCCGTTTCTAGGCATTTATTTGTTATTCATAGGTCATCCAATCAAATTTCTTTTAACTTCAAAGTTCAACCAATGGCCTCCCTCATACTATCTTAGACTTTCTGTCACTACTCTGTTTCAACAAAATTCAGTGAATTCCATCCCAAGCAGATATGACCAAACCTGACAGTATCTCTGTTCTCTATATGTTTTATTACCAATATCTAATTATCTAATGAACGTTTTAGATAATTTATTACATATTCCTAGTCCCCTAGCCTTCCTGTACACGAATATATGATTTTCAAGGGGCTAAGTGGCGTAGTTAAGAATACGATCTTTTTTCGATGTTAAGTGTTTAATTTCAACTACTACCTGTTCAATTCTTTACGACTGTACTATCAGTATAAAGTCAGGAGCCCTACGTAAAATATCAGGTTTCCTAATAAGAAATAAACCTGTTTTCAAAACCTAACATCGTATCGTTAGTTTTTTTCATCACTGTTTATTTGGAAAAAAACAAGCTATGCACACTGCGAGTTGGTTTATTTTTAGACACACTGCGAGTGGCTTGCGTTACTGTGTTCCATGGTCCGTCTATCTCTCTCTGCTTTTTTTCTCTTCTAAGCCCGTCTGTCTATTTAAGGCTAACCTTGTGCGCGATTTTGCACTAATGTTAGTTTTTAAAATCAAGGTCGTCTAGAAGATTTTACTACACATTCTATTTTTAGAACTACGGTTATCGCCGTATCGGTAAGCCTAAGCATTTTATTTAGGAACGAACGAATTAGGACAAGTAGAAATCTTGTGTTAGCCATTACGGCGTTATACAACGAAGGCGTTATCTACACTGGGAAAGCATTGGTCTTTCTCCATTCTTCTTCCTATCGTATTATTTCGTTCTGCTTTACATTTATATTCTAATTTATATATGGGTATTAGAATTTTTCACCACAGTCAGAAATAGTATATACTCATACTTAACATAAAATATACTGGTAATTTCTGTACCACTTTGATGTACATGATGGTCGCCAGCCTTATACATACCTTTATTTTAGTCGCTTTTTACGACAGGCCTGGAGGGGCAGTAGTCCAAATCTCGCGTCTTCTCCTGCGAGATCCATGGAAACAAGAGAGTACATTGTTTGTTAGGCCCATTCAGTTCTTCGCTTGATTTTCTTAAATACATATTGTTTTTTTGTTTTTTTTGGTCAATCTTCTGTGATTTGCATAAAATAACGCACCACTCATGTTGTGTTAAGGTTAAAATAACTTTCGGGACCCCAAGATGCAGCAATAGTGAATGCAGTCAGCGACCCATAGCTGTACTGCTTGCATCAGGACCAGCGAACCAGAGCTGGTCAAGACCGCACTCCATCTCCACGTGGTGGTCCTGGAAACAGTCTGCAGCAGTTCAGTCTGGCTGAGCGAGTGCGGATCGCAATGGGAAGGCAAACCCGGTCCCTAAAAAATGCCGTGCTGAAGTCGGATGTGTCGACCGAAAGGTGCAGATAGCGTAAACAGACACAACGCAACCACCGTCCTTTTCAGAGCGAACGAAGAAGAAGAAGAAGAAAAAATAAATTTCTGTACTTGTATTTTCCTTAATTTTTTTTAAAGATTCAACCTAGTCGATTATATTAGGGCGCGTGTCAAAATATTAAAGACCTTTAGGTCTGTCATCTACTTGACCTTATTCTTTTTCTTTATATAAAATTGTGTGTGTGTGTGTGTGTGTGTGTGCTTATCTTCATGTCAGGCAATTTTATTCGGTTTTCTTCTTCTTCTTCTTCTTTTTCTTCTTCTTTTTATTCTTCTTCTTCTTCTTCTTTTTCTTCTTCTTTTTATTCTTCTTCTTCTTCTGCTACTAGTCCTCCTTGTTCTTCCTCTTCTTCTTCTTTCTTCATTCTTCTTCTTCTTCTTCCATATTTCTTTCTTTCTTGTTCTTCTGTCTTTATTTCTTCTTTTTTTCTATTTCTTCTTCTTGAGGCTGGCAACCTCGTCATATAAACAAATAGCCACATAAACAATCACAGCAAGAGCCTATGACAGCTTGATGTAAGCTTCCAGCAAACGGAGCGTGTGCATTGATGGTTGCATGCTGTGTGAGGAACCTAAAAGTAATTCATGTTAATGATACATGCAAATTGTGTTCTTGTCTCATGATGGTATTAGACAAATGACACAGATTATGTTTGTGTCTCGTGATTGTATTAGAAAAATGACACAGATTATGTTCTTGTCTCGTGATGGTATTAGAAAAATTGCACATATTGTGTTCTTGTCTCGTGATGGTATTAGAAAAATTGCACAGATTGTGTTCTAGTCTCGTGATGGTATTAGAAAATATACATGGCTTTGCCATGTCTGCCGCACGGAAGATGGTCGTATCGCAAAAGATATCTTCTACGGACAACTGGCAGATGGCAAAAGAACTAGTGAACGACCGCAGCTGAGATTCTTCTTCTTCTTCTTCTTCTTCGTACACTCTCAGACGTCCAATTGAATGTTCTCAAAGAAAGCAGTAGTCAGTTTGAGGCTATTTGAATCCCCGTAAAGCTTTTCCACGAAAGGATCTGGCGTCGGCGGTGCAAGAGAGACGTGAGGACTGTCGTAAATTTATTTTGAGAGAAAGAGTCTTAGAAATAGTAGTCCGGTTTAGAGTGTAGAATGATGATGAAAAACTCAGTGATAGAAATGTATAGATTTAATATGATGCTCCACAGAGTGCTGGAGGAGAGTAAAGACAGACTCATTTACGACAAATCGTTTCTCTCAATCTTCTCTTCCACTCTCCTGGTCAAACAGTTATTTGCCAGTTTTCCAGACACACGTTTGGTGCTTCAAACACTCAGACGACGTGGATACAGCTATATTAAACAAATAGGGAATCTTGGGCTTTTGGGTATTCCAACACAGTCCGATATAAGTTTATGATGTTTATTTACCTTAAAAATCAACTCACAAAAAAAAAAAAAACAATATCAAGTGTTACATAAAATTATCATAAGTACAGAAAAATGCAAATATCAAGGTAGGGAGGGGGTGAAGAAGATTGGTATCGACTAAGCCCTTCCCGCTTGTATTAGACAAAGATAAACCCAGTCTCAAGATAGATAGTTATCAGGAGCATAGGAAAGTTAACCCAACAGTGAATTTAAT
The DNA here is from genome assembly GCA_024509875.1 of Oreohelix idahoensis. NCBI lineage: Eukaryota > Metazoa > Mollusca > Gastropoda > Stylommatophora > Oreohelicidae > Oreohelix > Oreohelix idahoensis. The sequence goes on from JAMPIV010019725.1 coordinate 4,982, forward strand.
TACTCTGAAGGAGGTGTTACAATATTAGTTATGGTGGTAGACAAAAAATTACTGTTATCCCAACTGGTGTCTTCCCTTTACTAAGCAAAGAAAAAAAGGGGGGGGGGATGAAACAGAGTTAACAAATTATCCCACTAAAGGTACAATGCCGGGTATACAGAAAACGTATTACCCGGTAGGCAAGTTAACAAATAGTTTGTTGCAAAAAAAAATTAAATCTCCTGTCATTCATGCACACTGTGCGGATCCACAATCATATACACCACACACTTACCGATTTCAGCATCAGACAATCCATAGCATGATATACACAGTACTTAAACTCTTTACGTGTGACAACTGTCCAGTCCTTCTATGTCCCGCCCCAGATAATGCGAGGTTTCACTGAGAGCAAATATTCCCGCTTATCGCCGGACTTGAAGTTCTAAGAGTTCTTGTGTTTTATTATAAAGAAACGAGTCTATGGGATGGCACTGACGCAGTTCGACATAGGGGTGAAAAATGAGGTGATGGTATAATCCTTCAGGGCGTGATGATAGCCACTGACCGGTAAAGTTTTTAATCCAGTGAGGAAAAACTCCCAACGGGCTGATCACCCGTTTGCCAGTCACTTTGATTACGGAAACAACAACAAACGGATTGATTTGTCGTTGCCCTAAAGACGCCATTAGGCGTGATGGGAACAACGGCAAAGAAAATCTATTCGCTGTTGCCCTTAAAGACCCACTAGGCGTAATGGCCACTGACTGCCTTTGCCGGTCGTTGGCTAAGGACGGAAGAAAAGAAGAAGAGGAAAAAACTAGGCTCAGTCACAGTCAGGTAAATCGGTAATCTCTCACAATAGAGCAGTATATAAACTATCGCTACTGGCACTGTTCATCTTCCAGTTTTATCTTACAGATTGTAAGTTTAGCCAAATTTGATGATAATAATCAAATGATCTTGGGTAGGCTTTCTTTCATGTAATTATGTTAGCTAGGCCGCACCGGACCACCACAAGATTTACTTTAAAAAAAATGTCTCATCAAACTGTCTGGAAGTTTAAGAACCGAGTATGGAAACTCTGAAAGATTTCGTTATTGCTGGGATTGCAAAAGGTGATCAATCTAGAGAAAAAGATAGAAAACCCATAACAACATAATCATACTTTAAAAATCAAATAATCTTCTAAGCGCGCGATAAATTTCCCGTTAAGACTATTTTATATATACGCTCGCGTATTTAATTATGTATTTAATAAACACTGCGCGAGTTCTAGTGGTTAAATCACACATCTATAAATATAGGACTGAACTAAATTTATTAATTATAAATTCCTTCGCGACTTTAAAAGTTAATTTAAGCATTAACATCTATTATCTTTTGGAAATAATATAGCAGGTATATCATTACATTTACAACTGGAACTATTGAGACGGTTTAATTTAATAGGTTTAAATTAACACAAAATCCAATGAAATATAATGAATGAACTCGACCACTGATCACTTTACACAATATATATATTACCGCTTTGCACAGAAATAGAATTCACTGCAAATAAAATGAAAATCCATGGGATAATCTAGCAAGATTTCAAATATCGCTAGTGCTTCTATCAAGTTCTGGCCAGCGAATGATGAAGTGTATTTCTACGTGATCTGTATATCTACAACTGGAATGCAAGATGAGTGGGACATGAGAAACTTGACAGCTTTTGATCTCAGATGGATTTTGGGGATCTGACCGCCAGACCACAAAGAGAAGCCGCCCCTGGCCTCTCGTATCTTCGCTCGCTGCTTGCGTCAGCTTTCCCCGTTCGCTCTGGCTGCGATCGGTTCCGTGCTAAACACCGAGATGCGAAATCGTTTCAGGGACCACTACTGTCTTTGATAGCATGCCGCCCGTCCTTCCTGAGATCTCCACAGCGGACCGATGGGGATCCAAATACCTGCGAGAAACTAGCTTCTCTGCTCGGGGATCGTCTTAGTGTCTTTGATCTCGTGCCGCATACTAAATGAGTCCCGGTGGAATCGATTCGCTCTGGCGAAACGAAAAGTTACAACAAATGTTCAGGGGTTCTAATGTTATGAAAAGCTAAAAGTCTCTTTAAATCATCCATCATATCAGGGAAAATTCACTTGTCGAACTAGACGTACGTCACAATTTTAGACATGAAACCATTTTTCATGTTTCATTTTTTGACAATGGAGGTGACCTGATTGGTGATTTTAGGATGAGTGGTATCTTCAGTTTGCACTTCTTCCTCTGTAGACCAGTTTCTACTCAGGAAATCAGCCCCGACATTCTGTCTTCCCGGAATATATTCCACTTTGAAAGAATAAACGCTTAAAAGAAGCGCCCAACGCATGATCCTTGCGTTACAGTCTTTATTGGCACCCAGAAATGCTAACGGAGCGTGGTCTGTTTGCACCGTGAAAGATGTACCATAGAGAAACTCATGATGGCGTCTGATACCGTCAATCAGAGCGAGACATTCTCTTTCGACTACGCTGTAGTTCCGTTCAGCTTTATTTAATTTCCGACTGCCATAGGCAACTGGAATTAGCATTTTTGGGTCACTGTCATCGGCTTGAAGCAGTATTGACCCGATGCCCTGACCTGACGCGTCGACCCGTAATACAAAAGGTTTGTTGAGGTCAGGCAACCTCAAAATGGGGTATGCAGACAACTGTCCTTTCAAAGTGCTGTACGCGTGTTCGCACTTTTGATCCCATATGACCTTATCAGGACAACCTTTCTTGGTGAGGTCAGTCAGAGGTGCCGTCAGTCCGTTGAAGTTCTGGATGTACTTCTGATAATATGCACATAATGATAGGAAGGAACGTACGTCTTTCTTCGTTCGGGGTATTTTGGCTGCAGCTATTTTCTCCACGTTCTTCTTAATAGGCCAACTGCATCCGTGAGAAATAGTATGACCCAGGAAGTCTAACTGTTCAAACCCGATGAGACATTTGCTAGGTCTGGCTGTGAGACCCGTTTCCTGTAGTCTCCTGAGGAGCATAGCAACCGTAGCAATATCTTCTTCATAGGTTTCCGATGCAATTAATATGTCATCCATAAAATTATGGATATGGGGACTTTGCAAAGGTTCTAGAAGTTTCCTCATCATCCTGGTGAACACTCCTGGTGCGTTATGCAATCCGAACGGCATCACATTAAATGTGTAATGTCCTTCACTAGTGCTGAAAGCTAACAAAGGTTTAATTTCCTCCTTGACTGGTATCTGATAATACCCTTTACTGAGGTCAATCTTGGAGAAAATCTTTGCCTTGCTAAGCTTGGTGAACAACTCAGAAACAGTTTGGAGAGGTTCGGGCTGGAATTCCGTTACAGCGTTTAGCAGGCGGTAATCTATACACAGCCGAACTTCCTTATTGGGCTTCTGCAACAGCACTACACTGGAACTGTAAGGAGATGTAGACTCACTGATAATTCCTGCTTGACGCAGCTTGTCTATTTCTCCGCGAAGTGCATCAGCTTTAGCGTACGGTATGGGGTAAACTCTGGTTCGAACAGGGGACTCGTTCGTTAATTTCATATCAAATTCGATGAGATTTGTTCGACCAGGTACATCCGTTAAGACTGCACTGTACTGTTTTAGTAGAGCCCTGGTTTCTGTTTGTTGTTCTGGTGAGAGATTGTCGCCGAACTTGACATCTTTAAAGGATTCTGTGGGTTGCAATGGATACTCCATGCAACCATCATCATCTTCCTCGTCTTCCGTTGCTATGGCGACGGCCAGGAGATGCTCGGAGGATGGCACCGGTCTTTCCAAATATTTCTTAAGCAGATTTACGTGGAAGACCTTCTCCTTTCCTTTGATGGAGATCTTGTAATTGGTACGTGAGATCTTTTTAAGGACGGTAAACGGCCCTTGCCATCCGATGCGAAGTTTATTGCTTCCGGTTGGAAGTAGCAACAAAACTTTCTCCCCTGGTTGTAGTTCTCTCTCTTTTGCAGCTTTGTTGTATCTTTTAGCATGTTTAGCGCGGGCTTTCTTAAGGTTGGTAGTAGCTAGATCCCATCCTAGCTTTAGCCTTTCCTTGAGCTCAGATACATACTTGCTTGCAGAGACGACTGTCTCGTCAGCCTTTTGGTCTGTCAGGGACCGAAGTAAGGCTTCTAGTGGCCCCTTAATAGGTCTGCCAAATAAAAGTGTAGCTGGCGCGAATCCCGTAGACGCTTGGGGTACCTCTCGGTAGGCGAATAAGGCAGCCGATATATATATAGGTCCCAGTCTTCCGGTTTCTCCTGACCCAGCTTACGTAACATGGTGGTGAGGGTACCATTAAAACGTTCCACGAGCCCATTTCCGGCCGGATGGTAGGGACTTGTGTGGATATGTTTGGCCCTCAAGATCTTAAAGATCTCCTCCATTAACAGGCTACGGAATTGGGATCCATTGTCCGTCAAAACTTGTTGAGGGAATCCAAACCGTGTAAAGATTTGCACGAGGGCTTCTGCGACATGCTTGGAATCTGTGCATGTTAGCGGTATAGCTTCGGCCCACATTGTGCAAGTGTCGACTAAAGTCAGGATGAACCTGTGCTTTCTTTTGGTCCTTTCCAGGGGTCCAATGATGTCGACAGCAACCCGTTCAAATGGAGTACCCACTATTGGCATTTGCCCCATAGGTACTGGGGGTGTCAAGTGCTTTGGTGCTACCCGTTGGCACTGGGCGCAGGATTTCACGTACCTGATAATGTCAGAGTTCATTCCTGGCCACCAATAGTGGTTTTTTATTCGCTGAATAGTGGCGTTTTGTCCCATATGTCCGCTAAAGGGAAGAGAGTGCCCCATTTCTAAGATCTGGCTTCTGTACTGCGTCGGTACTAGGAGCTGGTTATTCCCCGTGTCCGGGTTGCCCGTTCTACGATACAATACGCCATCCTTAGAAAAGATGTCTCCGTTGTGTCTGGGGTCCTTAGCCATGGGCAGTTTTTTAAAGCAGAGCTCCAGAGTAGGGTCCTTTTGTTGCGCCTCCTTCAGTTCGTTCGGCAACAAATTTGGCGCAGGCTCCCTCTCCTTCTTGGCTTGCCCTCTTGTGGTTACCGCTGCCACAATCGGCTCCTTTGGTCTCCCAATAAACACATATCTACATCCCAGGATAACTGGGTAGATAGGATCATTCATAATGGCCGCTTTAATAACACCTCTGACAAAATCAGAGTGTATTTCTACCAGTGCGATAGGAAGCGTCTTGGGTGCATCACTCGTGAAAACTCCACTAAGTTTGACGGTTTCCTCTGTCTCCTGACCTGGTTTGACTAGGTGTCTAGCAACAATACAACTAAAGCTTAATCCAGTGTCAAAGAGACAAGTAGTTGAGGTACCATTCAAAATTACAGTTCCTCGAGTTGAGGGTCGGTCCCCCTCAGGTTGAGAATCACTGACATTGACTCTACCTTTCGAGGCTGTATGCAAACATCCAACGCGGTTTGGACCGGTTTGTTTGCCCTGATCAGACGTTCCTGGTGTAGGGGTCTTCCCTTTTCCTTGACCTTGGTGGCCGCGCTGCCACGTAGGCTTGGTGGGTTGATCAGAATTGTTGTTAGGGGGGTAACGGGGGTTTTGTAGAATTTCGATTTTTCCTGGGGAGGTCTCTGGGTATTATTTTCTCGTTGGTTATAATTCTGAGAGGAATTAGAGGAATAGGATGACTGCTCTAGATTTTGTTTGCGAGATGGCTCATCTGTGGGTTTACGTTTTGTGCTGGGAAGTTCGGCCATTGCATTGGTATAGCGTTCTGCCTTATTGAGTATGTCCTCAAGCCTGACTGCGCCCTGTTCAGCCAAAAAATCTACGGGTTTCGTTTGACAAAGTTGACTTTATCTGTTCCACAAGAACAAGTTCAAGTAGTCCCTCATATGTAAGAGGTAGGTCAGATAATTCAATGCACTTTGTCAAATAGCCCGTGAGACGTGAAGAGAACTGCGGGAATGTTTCCGTGCTCTCTTTCCGGCTGTTTCTGAACATTTGCAGAAATTTTCGGGCGGTCATCTCAAGCCGCTCTAGCAAGGCCTTTTTCAGCATGTCGTAATCATGTTGGTTGGTTCCCAGCTTTGTATATACGTCATAAGCAGTACTTTTCAGTGACGTTGAGAGTTTAAGTGCCCAGCGGGAACTCTCCAACCCATACAGATTTGCGAGCCTCTCGAATTTTTCTAGATAGCTGTCAATTTTCTTATTGGGACTAGGAAAAGACTCTAAAGCAAAAGACATCGCAGTTAATTGGGCAGACTGAGTGCTGGAGATATCCATTGACTGCGACTGGGGCGAAGACGGCTCTCCGTTATTTGAAGTAGAGGCGCCCCGACTCTCTAAAGCCTTAAGCGCCAATTCATGCTGTCTTTCCTTGTCTCTCTCTTTGCGTTGTCTCTCCTTCTCTTTTTCCCTGCGGGCGTCCATCTCTGCTTCAATTTTCTTCTGCTCCAATTGACGATCGTCCGCTTCTTTCTTCCTAGCTTCTGCCCGCTCTTCCGCTTCCTTTTTCTCTTTTTCTTCTCTCTGTTGGTCCGCGTCATATCTTTCAAGTTCTTTGTTGACAAACAGGTTCGCGGCTTCTCCTTCTAATCCTGAGTCCTTTGCCTCCTGTCTCAAAATGGATCTTATCCTAATTCTCTCTGCCATACCTAAGAACTGGATGCTTCTAAGACTAGAGAATAGTAAGATGGAACAAGAAGGGGAAGAAACTCGGAACCGCTACGAGAAAAACCAAAGTAAAAATTTACTTGAGTTACCTCCTACCTTAAATGTGTTAACTTATCGCTGCTATTATTGTCACTTAAGACTCTTAACGCAAGCGACTATGCCACTAAAATGGTAAGTTACACTAGAAAAGAATCTACTTCTTACTAACAGTAGAGAAAAATTTTTATTAAAACAATTTAAAGGGAAAAAAAAATTTTTTTTCCCGAAATTTTAATTCTCCACTACAAAAAAACTCCCCCTGAAGTCAATTATATGAGAAGAGACGTTGTTAACTAGACTTAAAAAGTCAGAACAAGGCGTCTTTAGCTAAGCTCAACTCTTTTAACTTCAAAAACCCTTTAGTGACTGTAAAACAATCACGCAATCCCAGCAAATCTTATAAAGAAAAAAGTAATGTTTCTCTGCCAGAGAATAATTTAAATAACAACTATTTTTGTTTATCCGTACTTTCTACTGCTGTGGAAAGAAAACAACCTGTAAATATGCTGTGTGGACGACCCAAATACTAAAAAGCGTTGTCTAAGGGTGTAATTAATTATTTATTTATTTCCCTCAATCACAAAGACAGATCACTCACACTCTATCTAGTTAGACCCAGACTTAGATCAGACTCAAAATATCTTTATCCTGGCTATGCGAATGCCTCAAATGTAGCTCAAGATGCAGAACCAGCCCACATATATGTGTGCATCAAATGTATCTCAAAATTATCCCGGCGAGCCAGCCAAATATTGTCGTAAATTTATTTTGAGAGAAAGAGTCTAGAAATAGTAGTCCGGTTTAGAGTGTAGAATGATGATGAAAAACTCAGTGATAGAAATGTATAGATTTAATATGATGCTCCACAGAGTGCTGGAGGAGAGTAAAGACAGACTTATTTACGACAAATCGTTTCTCTCAATCTTCTCTTCCACTCTCCTGGTCAAACAATTATTTGCCAGTTTTCCAGACACACATCTGCGCTCACACCGATTTTGGTGCTTCAAAACACTCAGACGACGTGGATACAGCTATATTAAACAAATAGGGAATTTTGGGCTTTTGGGTATTCCAACACAGTGCGATATAAGTTTATGATGTTTATTTACCTTAAAAAAATCAATCACAAAAAAAAAAACAATATCAAGTGTTACATAAAAAATTTCATCATAAGTACAGAAAAAATGCAATTAATCAAGGTAGGGAGGGGGTGAAGAAGATTGGTATCGACTAAGCCCTTCCCGCTTGTATTAGACAAAGATAAACCCAGTCTCAAGATAGATAGTTATCAGGAGCACATAGGAAAGTTAACCCAACAGTGAATTTAATTACTCTGAAAGAGGTGTTACAATATTAGTTATGGTGGTAGACAAAAAATTACTGTTATCCCAACTGGTGTCTTCCCTTTACTAAGCAAAGAAAAAAAAAGGGGGGGGGGGGATGAAACAGAGTTAACAAATTATCCCACTAAAGGTACAATGCCGGGTATACAGAAAACGTATTACCCGGTAGGCAAGTTAACAAATAGTTTGTTGCAAAAAAAATTAAATCTCCTGTCATTCATGCACACTGTGCGGATCCACAATCATATACACCACACACTTACCGATTTCAGCATCAGACAATCCATAGCATGATATACACAGTACTTAAACTCTTTACGTGTGACAACTGTCCAGTCCTTCTATGTCCCGCCCCAGATAATGCGAGGTTTCACTGAGAGCAAATATTCCCGCTTATCGCCGGACTTGAAGTTCTAAGAGTTCTTGTGTTTTATTATAAAGAAACGAGTCTATGGGATGGCACTGACGCAGTTCGACATAGGGGTGAAAAATGAGGTGATAGTATAATCCTTCAGGGCGTGATGATAGCCACTGACCGGTAAAGTTTTTAATCCAGTGAGGAAAAACTCCCAACGGGCTGATCACCCGTTTGCCAGTCACTTTGATTACGGAAACAACAACAAACGGATTGATTTGTCGTTGCCCTAAAGACGCCATTAGGCGTGATGGGAACAACGGCAAAGAAAATCTATTCGCTGTTGCCCTTAAGACGCCACTAGGCGTAATGGCCACTGACTGCTTTGCCGGTCGTTGGCTAAGGACGGAAGAAGAAGAAGAAGAGGAAAAACTAGGCTCAGTCACAGTCAGGTAAATCGGTAATCTCTCACAATAGAGCAGTATATAAACTATCGCTACTGGCACTGTTCATCTTCCAGTTTATCTTACAGATTGTAAGTTAAATTTGATGATAATAATCAAATGATCTTGGGTAGGCTTTCTTTCATGTAATTATGTTAGCTATGCCGCACCGGACCACCACAAGATTTACTTTAAAAAATGTCTCATCAAACTGTCTGGAAGTTTAAGAACCGAGTATGGAAACTCTGAAAGATTTCGTTATTGCTGGGATTGCAAAAGGTGATCAATCTAGAGAAAAAGATAGAAAACCCATAACAACATAATCATACTTTAAAAATCAAATAATCTTCTAAGCGCGCGATAAATTTCCCGTTAAGACTATTTTATATAAACGCTCGCGTATTTAATTATGTATTTAATAAACACTGCGCGAGTTCTAGTGGTTAAATCACACATCTATAAATATAGGACTTAACTAAATTTATTAATTATAAATTCCTTCGCGACTTTAAAAGTTAATTTAATTATTAACATCTATTATCTTTTGGAAATAATATAGCAGGTATATCGTTACATTTACAACTGGAACTATTGAGACGGTTTAATTTAATAGGTTTAAATTAACACAAAATCCAATGAAATATAATGAATGAACTCGACCACTGATCACTTTACACAATATATATATTACCGCTTTGCACAGAAATAGAATTCACTGCAAATAAAATGAAAATCCATGGGATAATCTAGCAAGATTTCAAATATCGCTAGTGCTTCTATCAAGTTCTGGCCAGCGAATGATGAAGTGTATTTCTACGTGATCTGTATATCTACAACTGGAATGCAAGATGAGTGGGACATGAGAAACTTGACAGCTTTTGATCTCGGACGGATTTTGGGGATCTGACCGCCAGACCACAAAGAGAAGCCGCCCCTGGCCTCTCGTATCTTCGCTCGCTGCTTGCGTCAGCTTTCCCCGTTCGCTCTGGCTGCGATCGGTTCCGTGCTAAACACCGAGATGCGAAATCGTTTCAGGGACCACTACTGTCTTTGATAGCATGCCGCCCGTCCTTCCTGAGATCTCCACCAGCGGAGATGATAAATACCTGCGAGAAACTAGCTTCTCTGCTCGGGGATCGTCTCAGTGTCTTTGATCTCGTGCCGCATACTAAATGAGTCCCGGTGGAATCGATTCGCTCTGGCGAAACGAAAAGTTACAACAAAGGTTCAGGGGTTCTAATGTTATGAAAAGCTAAAAGTCCCTTTAAATCATCCATCATATCAGGGAAAATTCACTTGTCGAACTAGACGTACGTCACAAGGACACCGAACATAAATCCAGCAACCTGGGAGGATGGAGCTGCCGATCACACCAAGTGACGATGCTATCTACGCCACCACCTCAGATTGGGCGAAAAGAAGCTCTCACTGCAAGCAGAGGAGAGGAGAAAACGTCGAAAATAAGCAGCTGATGACTGTCACCTCAGGGGCCCATTTATATAGTCATTTATGACTGAAGGGGCTATTATATTATTATTGTTATTATTATTAGAAAAATACACAGATTGCCGTTGTATCAAGATGGTATTAGAAAAATGACACAGATTGCCGCTGTCTCACGCTTATGCGAAAATCTCTTGTGCTGTTATGCTGGTTGTTGCTGTCATTTTCGACGGAGTCATCTGTCAAGTTATTTGCTTATGTTTGTATCATAAGTATAATTGTGTCTTTACCTGCGATGTCAGGTTGATTAGGGGTTGTCTTCCCTTGTTTATTCATTCATTGTGTTTGACCTTTAGGGTCAGAGGTTGACAGTTCGGCGTAGGCCTATGGGAAGGTTTTTTAAGCGGGAGTGAGATATACTTCCGGGAAGCCGGGAGGTCCTGTTTTTCTGAAGGGACCAAGAGTCCATTGTTTTTCGGGGAGAATCTTCGAAGTAACTGCTATGGCAGTTTTCCCCAGTGAATCTCTGTGCGTCGGGATGACGACAGAATTCCTTGTGTAGTTCTGAGGATTCATTTACCAGGTAATACCGACCTTTATGCATTATTACGCTTTTCGGTGGCAGAACATGTAAAGGATTACCTAGGGTGAACAGCAGCTCACGGATCCGCCATTTCAGAACTTATATATTTGTGCTCGAGGTAGCCATCCAAGACTGTTAGTCTTATATTGTCCAGAAATCCAGTGACGAAGATATATTGTGGGAGCCGCAGATTGGCGGAACTTCTACCTACAATAAGTATTACTGCAGGGTTGATGATAACCTATTTAACAGAAGTACACGGCCGACGTTAGGACGAGGCCTGTGCTTCCGGCTATTATACTACAGCCTGTTATGTGCAATTGGCAGGGAGTGCCAAGTTGCACCTGTGTGTCAAGGTAACTAAGGCATCTGACGCGTTTAGTCAGAGACGCCAAGGGCGACGCTACGAACTGTCATTATTGAAGAACTTTGCTATTGACCATGCACGTCTATTCTGATGTTTACCTTTTTGAATGCCAAATGTATACCTATCGATGTCAGGTCAGCATGACCTTGTTACACTGACTGTTCCTGTTGATACTATGTGTGTTCCCGTCAATAAATGTCTTGAAACATGCCTGCAGTGTCAAAGCATCCTTGATTACTGCATGTGAGAGTATGGGTTGCAGGATCTACATCTATACGAGCCTAAACACATTCGCGCCTTCATTCGCACCCACACTCAATTCATCATACGCTCGCACTACACATCTAACAACATGTATACTGTCTTGGGCCAGTGATCACCTCAACAAGAAGAAAAAAAGACAGTTACATTTCTGGTGGACCAGTTACGTGGGCTCTTATGATACATTTCTTGTCGCCAATGTGGCCTAGAAACTTACATTTCTGATGGACCAGATCTGTGGGTTTAAAAAGAACAGAGCGAGCATTTGACATTATTGTTGACATTTATGGATCCAGAAATTTACATTCCTGGTTGGCTGTTACATGTATGATGTCTCCAGTTTTGTCGAGAAAGTTACAAGAAGGACAAGTACACATTACACTTCTGATCTGTGGGTCTAAGCTACACACGGGACAGCCGTAACACACAGCACTAATTCTACACTTGCAAGTTTTGGCTACAACAGGACAGATATAGGTCATCAACGGTTGACACAAATAAACAGTACGAGCATTTATATTATAATGCTACATAAAGCATAACAAGACAAGTACTGAAGTGAACTACTAGGCATTTGCTACGTGGACCATAACTGCATAGAAGGCGGGTTCCTATTGTAAACAGTACTGCGGGTTGTGACACGTTTCATTCAACAACAGACTTTTCTAGGTCAGAGCATTCAAGCTACATTGTTGGAGGTCAAGTGTCTGTAAACAGTACGTGAAATTGTAAACATTCAATGTGCAAGCCCTAATTTGAGAAGGTCATAGTAACTTTGGTTCGTGAATACCACTTTATGTTACAGTGGATTTGACGTTCAGTGCGCGTTTGACATTTCGTTTCTGTGTTCGCAAGGAGCAAGAAATTTATTTTAGTTTCAGCTGTGACTGAACTTGTTCTGCAACACATTGAAATTGATTGCTATATGTTTATGTCACTTCTACTGTTTTTGGTGTATTTTTCTGCGGGTTTTTCGGTTGGTGGGTCTTACGGTAAATATGCCACTTGATCGAGGCTTACTGTAAGCGGTCTGTAGGTGCAAATTTTCTTAATTTGGAAATTTGCTAGTGACAATTGGTCGCTATTGATGTTAGCTGTGATGTAATTGTACTTAACGTTGTTTTTGTAATATTTTGTCTGCTTTTCAGTTTTGATTTTCGATTTGTTTTGTTTGTATTCTGTAGGTCTCTCCTTTCTTGTGTATTTCTCTACACATTTTTTGGTTAAAACAGTGTTGCCATTTGTATTGTTTTGTATTTTTGTCTTTGTATTTTTTTTTTGGTTGTACTACATTACTGTCATGCACAGTCTACATACACATACTTGGTCATGTTTTGATATTATTGATAAGGTAGACTCTTCATATAGAGTTTGTTAAATAAATATATATATTTATATAATATATTTTATACAAGTTCTTTATAAAAAAGACTTGTGCCCATAGTGAGTGGGATATAAGGGAATTTTTTTTTTTCCCACAGGTACTCAAGTGATTTTTTGGGTACATTATAAACAAGAGGAACATACAAAGTCTTTGTCTAAGACTAAGACAGTAAAATAAAGTGAAGTGAGTATACAAGTCTATCATTTCAGACTTGTCTCCCATTGAAGTGGGATAAGGTAATTTATTTAATTTTTTTCAGGTTTCTGATCTCATTAGACAGAATGTCTACATTGGATTTCTTCATCCAGCAAGGGTTGACCCTTGGTAAGTCTGGTAAAGAATTGGAAGAATATTCATCTGCTCAATTCGCCATTGCATTAAAGTCAGAAGAAAAGAAACAAAAAGAGGAAATTAAATTGAAAGCAGAAGCTGAACTAAAGAAGCTAGAAGCTGAGAATAGAAGATTAGAACTTGAAGAAAGAAGGTATCAAAGAGAGGCTGAGGAGAGAAAAGCTCAAGCTGCTGCTGAGGAGAGGAAAGCTCAAGCTGCAGCTGATGAAAGAAAATTCCAGATGGAAATGGAAGACAAAAAAATTCAAGCTCAAGCTGCTGCAGAGGAAAAAAAACTTCAAGCTGCTGCAGAGGAAAAAAAAACTTCAAGCTGCTGCTGAGGCTGAAATTAGAAAAATGGAACATGAGGAAAGAAAACAGAAGATGGAACTTGATGAAAAACTCGCAATTTTGGAGTTAGAGAAATTGAAATTGGCGAGTACGGGTGCTCAGCAAACAACTTCGAGTACGACAAAGGAGTTTGTTAGTAGGATTAAATTGCCTCATTTCAATCCTTTAAAGGATGACGTAGCAGATTATCTAGATAGATTCCAATTTTTGTGCGATACGCATAACATAAAAAAGGAAAAATATGTTGAACAACTGATGCCATTTTTTACAGGTGACACAGTGACTACTCTTATGACAATAGACGAACATGAGAGGACTAATTATGATGTTGTCAGGGCAGCATTGCTAAAAAAATACCAATTAAAACAAGAAGACTATCGTCTTCGTTTTAGGACAATGTTGCCAGAAAATGGAGTAGATTTCTCTGATTTTGTTACAAAGATACGTCGTACATTTACACGATGGGTTGAGTTGTCTCAGATTGAGAAAACATATGAAGGTCTAATGGACTTATTATTGCGAGATAAGGTTTTGTCATCTGTTAATGATTCTTTTCTTGCATTCCTTCATGAGCGTAAGCCTAAAAACTTAAAAGAAATGGAGGAATACTGTTGTCAGTATGCCACAGCACATCCCCATGCTACAGTTAGCAATTCTAAAGTGAAAGAAGGGTTGCCAGCTGCTTCGGCAACACCATATGGCCCTAATTTCAGAAAAAAAATTTCAGGGTGCTCAACAAAATTGGAATAGGGGAAGTAATCAAAATTACACTCAGAAGCGGAGTAATCCAACACATGATGGTTCTTCGTCTATGCAGTGGAGACAAGATGGTAGTTCTCGTAATTTTAGTGGTAATAATTTGAGACACTTTCGTAAAGGCTATCCAAATAATAACTATTCAAATTTTCGAGGTAATCATTCTCGACGTCAAGATTATGACGATGGTGAATTTAGAAACCGGGATTCAAACCGGAATGATGAGTACAATAGACAATATGATCACAATTACAGGGGAAATGATAGTCGAAATAATTACAGGGGAAATGATAGTCAAAATAATTACAGGGGAAATGATAATCGAGGTAGACCTAGGTTTAACAAAAAAAGACCTTACCAACAGGCAAACTCTGCGCAACAAGAGTTTGATGGAGCCTGTAATACAGTAAATGATAGTGGTAACTCTAGGGCTATCACTGGTTGTGCTTTCGATTTTGGGAGAGCAACTGAATGCCCCCAATGCTTAACATTGTTTGACTCATCAACTGTATCTACGCTAAGTTGTGGTCACCCTCTTCCTGCTCTACCTGCTACAGTTGCGCATGATGGGAGAGGATCTCTCATCTTACATAAAGGTCTAATAAATGATAGGCTAGTCTCAGTACTTTTCGATTCGGGATGTACTACCGTCGGGGTTAAGGAGTCTCTGATAGATCCTTGCTGTGCCACTGGAAAAACAATCAAATGTGTTACATTTGGTGGTACTATGGAAAGCTATCCTACTGCTATTATTAGGATTGACACTCCTTTCTTCACAGGAGATGTCCATGCATGTCTTCTTCCTAATCCTATTGCGGATCTTATAATCGGTCGTATTCATGGGGTTAAGGAATGCACCCCGCAACAAATTTCTAGTTGGGAAGAAAGAAACATTCAAACGGTCAATGCAGTGGTGACAAGAGCTCAAGCTCTTAATCCCCCAACTTCATCTGATAATAGTAATGAAGTTGATAGCCAAGACGAGCACTTGGTGATTTCCCATGACTCGTTTTTTTAAACGTCAAGAAGAGGATCCTTCTTTGAAGAAATACTTCCTTCTTGCAAAGAAAGGGGATCCCAATCAAAATACGAATCACAAATCGTATATCACTATGAAGAATGGTATATTGGTACGAATGGTACAACACTCGGACAAGTCTATGCACTCGCAAATTCTTGTGCCTAAGTGTATGAGAGCCTTAATTCTTCGGCATGCACACGATTCTCAGTGTGCGGGACACATGGGTTTTTCCAGAACTAAAACTAGAGTCCTTGCGTCATTCTTTTGGCCATTCGTGAATAAAGACATCCGAATTTATTGCCGATCTTGCAAAATTTGTCAAGAGGTCAAGTCTAGGGGTCCGAGACATGCTGCTCCTATTCAGGCTGCAGATATTCCGATTCGGCCGTTTCAGAAAATGGCTATAGACATCATTGGTCCGTTCAAAATTAAGTCAGCCAGAGGACACCAATTTATCCTCACTTGCGTGGACATGTGCACGCGTTGGCCAGAGGCTATTCCTCTGAAGAGCATATCAACTGTCGATATCGCTGATGCTCTTTGGCTCGTATTTTCTCGTCTGGGATTCCCCGGAGAAATACTGTCGGATCACGGCACTCAGTTAATTTCGGACGTTATGTCTCAGGTAATGGCTACGCTAGACATTAAAAGGTCTCTCAGTAGTATTTATCATCCAATGTCCAATGGATTGGTAGAACGTCTTAACAGGACACTAAAGAACTTACTTGGCAAGATAACGGAGGATCATCCTGAAGATTGGGACAGGGTTTTACCTGCAGTCCTCTTTGCCTATAGAGAGGTTCCCAACGAGCATACAGGGTTTTCTCCTTTCGAACTTGTCTTTGGCGCGCAACCGCGCGGGCCAATGTCCTTGTTACACGATTTGATAACTTCCGATAATATTGACGATGATACACAATCGTCATATGAATATGTTATAGCTCTTAGAGAAAAGATTATCGAATCGTGCAGGTTAGCAACTTCATCTTCCGAATTTGCGAAAGAAAAAGCTAGGCGATTTGCTAATAAGAAAAGACGCCTACGTCAACTTTGTCCTGGAGACAAAGCATATGTCTTACTGCCCTCAAGAGAGAATAGACTTCTCATTTCTTGGAAGGGTCCATACACTATAGTCTCGAAAATTTCTGATGTCGACTATATTGTCGATGTGGATGGAAGGCATAAAACCTTCCATATAAATATGCTAACAGAGTTTATTGAACGTCCAGACTATTTACAGCCTATTTTCCAGGCGACGGACGACTCTCCAGTTCAACATGGTCACATCTCATCCCTGTCCGTTATACAGGATGAGGAAACTATTTTTTCTGACGTGAACTTACCTCTTCCTGCGATTCCACTTACTTCAACGGAATCGTGGAGAGACGTTACAGTCTCTTCCAACTTGTCTTTTGAGGAACAACGTCAAGTATCCTCTACGTTACAATCATATCAGGATGTCCTTACCGACATTCCTGGACACACAGATGTCATAGAACATGACATCATACTTACTGATCGTAATCCGATCAGAGTAAGACCATACCCAATACCTATTCATTTTCAAGCACAAGTCGAGAAAGAATTGGATGAAATGATTCAACTACAAATAATTGAACCATCCACTTCAGCTTATTCTTCGTCGATAGTTATTGTTCGAAAGAAAGACAATAACATACGTCTTTGCGTTGATTATCGCAAATTAAATCAAGTTACGAAGTTCGATGCTGAACCTATGCCGTTATTAGATGATCTACTTATTAGACTTTCTAAAGCTAAATTCTTTACTAAACTAGACTTGTCGAAAGGTTATTGGCAAGTCCCATTGACGGAACACGCCAAACCTCTCACTGCTTTTTCGACACCTAGGGGTCTGTTTCAATGGAATTTTATGCCTTTCGGGCTTATGAACGCCCCAGCGACTTTCGTACGCATGATGCGACGAATTCTATCAGATCGTGCAGATGTCATTGCATATTTAGACGACATCTGTCTTTTCAGCGATACTTGGGAAGAACACTATGTGGGTCTGAAGGAATTGCTATCTACTCTACGTGAGCATAGTTTGACTGCTAAACCCTCTAAAGCTTTTGTTGGGTTTAGTGAAATTTCCTTCCTAGGTCATCGAGTTGGTCATGGTCTGTTGAAGACAGAGGACCAAAACATTTCAAAGATATTAAATATCTCGGTTCCGAAGACAAAAAAGCAAGTGCGTAGTCTCTTGGGATTGATACAATTCTATGGAAGATTCATTGAGAATCTGTCCTCCATTATGGCACCACTTTCAACGTTATTGAAAAAAAAGGTTCTCCTAATATGGTGCGTTGGTCCCAAGAATGCCAATCTTCATTGGATCAGGTTAAGAATTTGTTCTCATCTCATCCTATCTTAAGACTACCGACGATTGATAAGACTTTTGTCCTTCGTAGTGATGCCTCTCCACTGGCATTGGAGCGGCACTAATGCAGGAATATTCAGGAACTCTGCATCCTGTAATGTATATTTCTAGGAAGCTGAATGCGGCAGAAAGGAATTACTCGGTTTTGGACCGTGAATTGTTGGCTATGGTTTGGTCCATTCTTAAGCTACAAAGGTTCCTTCTGGGCGCGCATTTCTTTATGGAAACCGACCAAAAAGCTCTTACGGCTATGCAAAGTAAGGATTTGAAGAGCTCGAGATCTACTCGTTATGCTATTGCTCTTCAGCCTTTCCATTTCACGGTGCGAGCTATCCGTGGTTCGGATAATGTGATGGCGGACATATTGTCTAGATGCCCACATGATTCCAGTTAAATCTTGTGTCCTAGTTTTTCCTGATATATTTTCAGACTTAGGTCTGTCCTTAATATCATAATATGTTGTAATACAAATGTATTTGGATGATGTTTAGATAATTTAACAAATTTCATTTTGTCCATCCATCAGTGATATGTTGCTAAAATAGCATTGACATTTGTATATTGCTATGATTATATTATTTAGTAATGTTTGATATATGATTGGTATTGCCAGCAACTTAGGTTTCTTGAATGGTATCCCTTAGTTTGTTTGGCTTAAAGGAAATATTTTCTCCTATGTTGGGAGATGATTTGTACCCTCTTCTATTGTACCTGATATTAGGTTCATTGTTTGCATGAGCACAGAAGTGATACTGGTGCTATCTTGCTCATGAACATATTAAAAAAAAAAAAAAAATTGCATTTTTTTTTTTTTACAGGGGGGTGGTAGTAATGTTGCTGTCATTTTCGACGGAGTCATCTGTCAAGTTATTTGCTTATGTTTGTATCATAAGTATAATTGTGTCTTTACCTGCGATGTCAGGTTGATTAGGGGTTGTCTTCCCTTGTTTATTCATTCATTGTGTTTGACCTTTAGGGTCAGAGGTTGACAGTTCGGCGTAGGCCTATGGGAAGGTTTTTTAAGCGGGAGTGAGATATACTTCCGGGAAGCCGGGAGGTCCTGTTTTTCTGAAGGGACCAAGAGTCCATTGTTTTTCGGGGAGAATCTTCGAAGTAACTGCTATGGCAGTTTTCCCCAGTGAATCTCTGTGCGTCGGGATGACGACAGAATTCCTTGTGTAGTTCTGAGGATTCATTTACCAGGTAATACCGACCTTTATGCATTATTACGCTTTTCGGTGGCAGAACATGTAAAGGATTACCTAGGGTGAACAGCAGTTCACGGATCCGCCATTTCAGAACTTATATATTTGTGCTCGAGGTAGCCATCCAAGACTGTTAGTCTTATATTGTCCAGAAATCCAGTGACGAAGATATATTGTGGGAGCCGCAGATTGGCGGAACTTCTACCTACAATAAGTATTACTGCAGGGTTGATGATAACCTATTTAACAGAAGTACACGGCCGACGTTAGGACGAGGCCTGTGCTTCCGGCTATTATACTACAGCCTGTTATGTGCAATTGGCAGGGAGTGCCAAGTTGCACCTGTGTGTCAAGGTAACTAAGGCATCTGACGCGTTTAGTCAGAGACGCCAAGGGCGACGCTACGAACTGTCATTACTGAAGAACTTTGCTATTGACCATGCAGGATCTACATCTATACGAGCCTAAACACATTCGCGCCTTCATTCGCACCCACACTCAATTCATCATACGCTCGCACTACACATCTAACAACATGTATACTGTCTTGGGCCAGTGATCACCTCAACAAGAAAAAAAGACAGTTACACTGGTATAAACAGTTTATCTTCTAGTTTTTCTGTACGTGCAGTTTAACGGCAGATCGTGTAGTGTCGAAATCAATGGTTCCCAAGCTGCGTTTCTCTGTCGACCCTATAGTGTTATTTTATTCACTTGTCGCGATCCTTAGAGAATATAATTTCTTATTCATTCATTTTATTCATCTCCGTCTCGCTCATTACAGAGCACGGAGCCACATCTGCAGCTTGCACCCCCCCCCCTTTCCCCAGCAAGGAGCCAGCTTCAAAGCACACGCCTCTGCAGCTGTAGTTTATGTAGCAATTTGTTTTACATGATGAGGCTGCTGCTCCATGCATAACCTAAAAATAGTTGCCTGTTACGACATGCTTGAGGAACCAGCGGCCTTTTTTGTTCTTCGTCTCCTCAGAACCATCTTCATTGCACACAGACAACGCCATCAGTGCTTCGATCTCCTCCCTTAGATCACACAAGGATGATCTCATCACAGTGCACGAACTCCGTAGCACCGGCAATGATCCCAGTATGGGTATACAGGAATCACCCATTCTATAAATATTCTTGTGGTAAGAAGGTTTCCAAATTTTAACATTTTCCAAGGCCATATGGCCTACTGTTTACGATTTCCAACTCCCGAGGGATTTTTAACGTGCGCAACTTGCACACGGGACTTCCTATTTTTT
The DNA here is from genome assembly GCA_024509875.1 of Oreohelix idahoensis. NCBI lineage: Eukaryota > Metazoa > Mollusca > Gastropoda > Stylommatophora > Oreohelicidae > Oreohelix > Oreohelix idahoensis. Next base: position 25,177 of record JAMPIV010019725.1, read on the forward strand.
CGCCCTTATCCGAGAAGGCTAGGCATCCGATCTCACTACTCAAGAGATCAAGGGGGATTAGGACATCATTAGAAACCACTGTTTCTTAAATAAATTCCATCAATTGTATTCCATGTACTGGTAGCGAACCCAGTAACTTTAGAATTAGAGGCGGACGCCATACCTCTCACTTCACTCGACTTATTTGGATGACATCGAAGAACACGTCCCACTGTGCTTCATTTCATACTTTTGCGACCATTATAAGGGTCACGACCAAAGGTTTGGGAAGCATTGGTTCAGATAATGCCGAGACAACAATCTGTACAATTTCCGTGCCAACAGAGTCACGATTGATGTCGGCATTTGGATCTATGACTTATTTATAGTTCAGTGGTCCTTAGACGTGTGGGCTGTCTGTCTGGATCCGGAACCTCCACAGTTGTCTTGCAACCTATTTCGTTTTGGAAATGTTTGTCATCTAAATGTCGTAGAAGAGTCACGAAAACTTCAAACCACCTCCGTTTAAGTATAATATTGGGGTTTTAATTTTCTTGAAATTCCATGAGGCTTTTTTCCTCAGGCTACGCCGTTGACTCTTCCACTTTTACCTCTGCGGTGTTGGGATTGCATAATCCATGACCCTAGATTTGCCTCTTATCGGGTTGTATTCTGGTATTCTCCGCCCATGACTAAGCGGATCGCTGTTACGTTGTGATTCATCAGCCAGTGACTGTTCGCTCAGCCCGTTGTGGACCTTTCCCCACCCTTCGGGGCTGAGAAATGTAGACTGAGGTAGAGAGTTACGTCTTGCACTCCGGTGCATACCTGACCTGGGATGCCTTTGGCCTAAAGGTGACTGCGTAGGCTTCGTCCATGGTAGTGAAAGTGGGGAAAAAAAGACTGACGCAGAAAATAGGCGAGACAAAAATACAATTTTAGGGATAAAAGAAAATTAAGTAAAGACATCATCATCATTATCATCATCATTACTCTTCAGCTCCCCAAGGAGTATAGGCCTTAAACGAACTTACACAATATACGCAGTACTGTGCCGTCGGTTCATAATCTGTCGATGTCGTCTTCATCTCTTTTTTTTTCTGTCACCAGTTCTTTTTCTCTGTGCTTTTTTTTATCTTCCTCCACCTTTCTTACTTATCTGTAGATGTAGGCGTAAAAGGAAGATAATGCACGGATGAAAAGAAAAAAAAAAACAATGATTGAGTTTGTGACGTTCTGTCTATTTCGTCACAGTGATTCTCTCATACTATTTCAACCCTTCTATTCTACGCGCACCTATTTATAAAAGTCTATAACTTCTTAGTTATCGCCCCCCCTACCCCCCCCCCCCCCCCCCCCGTTGTTCTCCGTGTTTCACAGCCACACAGTAGGACTGACGTGACATTTGAATTAAAGATTCATTTTTACTGTGTGTGTATTGTACCTATAATAATAATAATAGTAATAATAATAGTAATAATAATAATAGCCCCTTCAGTCATAATTGACTATGGGAATGCGCCCCTGAGGTGACAGCCCTCAGCTGCTTATTTTCCTGGTGCTCCTTTCGACGTTTTCTCCTCACCTCTGCTTCTTGTGTGAGCCTCTCTTCGCCCAATCTGAGGTGGCGCCGTAAATAGCATCGCCACTTAGTGCGATCGGCAGCTTCATCCTCCCATGTTGCGGGATCCATGTCCAGTGCCCTCATATCTCTCTTGCACACATCTTTGAACCTCAGCTGTGGTCGCCGAACTGTTCTCTTGCCATCTGCTAACTGTCCGTAGAAGATATCTTTTGGGATGCGACCATCATCCATGCGGCGAACATGGCCAAGCCAGCGAAGTCTGCGCTGTCTAAGAAGCGTATACATACTTTGAAGGCCAGCACGTGACAACACCTCGACATTTGTCACTTTATCTTTCCACGAGATGCCGAGGATGCGGCGTAGACACCGCAAATGGAAGGTATTGAGCCTTCTATCTTGCTTAGCATAGGTCGTCCAGGTCTCGCTGCCATATAGGAGTGTGCTGGTGACGCAGGCATTATATACCGCAGCTTTGGTCTTCATTGTGAGTTTAGAGTTTCCCCAAACACGCGATGTGAGGCGGGCAAAGGTAGCTGCAGCTTTGCCAATGCGGCTGTAGATTTCTGTATCCAGTGAGAGTTTGTCATTGATGGTAGACCCTAGGTATGTGAAGTGGTGCACCACTGCCAATTCATAGTTATCGATAGTGATAACTGGTGCAGCACCCACATCCTGACTCAGCACATTCGTTTTCTTTAGACTTATTGTGAGGCCAAAGTCCTTGCATGCTTTAGTGAAGCGATTCATCAAGCTCTGAAGCTCCTGTTTTGGCTTTGAGTGACGACTGCAGCATCATCAGCGAACAACAAGTCTCTTATAGTGACCCTTCTGATTTTTGTTTTTGCCTTCAGCCTTGAAAGATTAAACAGACGGCCATCTGACCTAGTGTGAAGGCATATTCCTTCAGTTGCATCTCTGAATGCATGTTTCAAGAGTAAGGCAAAGAAGATTCCGAAGAGGGTCGGAGCCAGAACACAGCCTTGTTTAACGCCACTTCGTATATCAAAGGGCTGTGACGTGCTTCCAGCATATTGGACTGTTCCCTTCATGCCATCATGGAATGACTTTATCATTTCCAGCATTTTAGAAGGGCAGCCTATTTTCAGGAGGATTTTAAAGAGTCCATCCCTACTAACCAGGTCGAATGCTTTTGTGAGGTCTATAAAGGCGATATATAATGGTCTTTTCTGCTCTCTTGATTTTTCCTGAAGCTGGCGGAGAGAGAAGATCATGTCTGTTGTTGATCTGCCAGCTCGGAATCCACACTGTGACTCTGGATACATGCGCTCAGCTAACTTGTGTAGTCGCATTAAGATGACTTTGGCAAAAACCTTACCAACAATACTAAGAAGAGAGATGCCTCTGTAGTTATTGCAAACACTTCTGTCTCCTTTATTTTTATACAGTGTTACAATCTTGGCATCTCGCATGTCTTGAGGAATAGTTGTCTCTTCCCAGCACTGGCACAGCATCCTATGCAGAGGATGTAATAGCGTGCTCTTACAGCATTTGATTAAATCAGGAGGAATCCCATCACTGCCTGGTGCTTTGCCAGAGGCCAAGCTATCAATGGCCTTGCTGAGTTCCTCTAATGTTGGTTCGGCATCCAGCTCCTCCATAGTTGGCAGACTGTTGACACCATCAAGGGCTGCAGGCGTAACGGTATTGTCTCTAGCGTAGAGCTCAGAGTAGTGCTCGACCCACCTCTCCATCTGCTTACCCTTATCGGTTAGCTTCTCTCCGCTGATGGTTTTTAGCGGTGCCGTCTTACTTTTATGGGGGCCAAGTGCTTTCTTTATACCGTCATACATTTGTCTAATGTTGCCTGTTTGCGCTGCGATCTGGATGCTCTCACTGAGCTGGAGCCAGTAGTCATTTGCACAGCGTCGAGCAGTTTGTTGAACTTTGCTTCTCGTAGCCCTCAGGATCTGTAGGGTTCTGGCACTCGGTGAACGTTTGTATTCATTCATAGCACTGCGCTTAGCTTCAATAACAGGTGCCATCACATCTGATGAAGCATCAAACCAGTCATTTGACTTTGCTGTTTTCTTACCAAAGGTGGCAAGTGCAGTACTTTGAATGGTGTTCCGTAGATGCTCCCAGTTATCTGTAATAGTATCACCATTCTGAGGGCTACTGAGCACTTTCTCGAAGGTCGCAGTGAATTGAGCGATCATGAAAGGGTCTGACATCTTGCTATTGTACCTAATATTTTGTTATTACCACATATTTCCCAATGCAGGGAAAGCTACTCTTCCCTTTGTATTCTTTATTATGAAATAACTTTCAGACCCCCCGCCCCCCCCCCCCCCCCCCCCCCCCCCCGCCCCCCGCCCCCCCCCCCCCCCCCCCCTCCCCCGACCCCCCCCCCCCCCCCCCCACCCCCCCCCCCCCCCCCCCCCCCCCCCCCCCCCCACCCCACCCCCACCCCCCACCCACCCCCCCCCCCCCCCCCCCCCCCAAAAAAAAAAACACACACACACAAAAAACTGTGTCTATATTGCTGCCAAGATATATGTAAAAGTTAATGTTATGTAATTTCTTGAAGTGTTTGTCTTTCTGGTGCGAGGCACGCTTATTATTATAGACAAAAGTCCTTCGGTTCTATCATAGCTAAAATGCCATGAAAAAACTATGTGTCTGAACTCAGATATAAGCATTGATAAACTCCAAGCCATGAAAAAAGAACTACTTGTGTCCATCGGATACCCCTGGCAGAATCATGAAAAGGACTATTAACACGCCACTGGAACAGCAGAGATCTGTCAACTAATGGTGGAATAAATAAAGCCAGAGGCCTGCGAATAGTAGACAAATAATACACATACAGGTATGTTGCAGGCACTCGTTAGAAAATAAAGAATTAGAAAACTAGACAACAGCAACACAACAGAAGTGAAAGGCTTACCAGGGGCTCGAACCCAGGATCACCCGAACGGCACCACCGCCTCGTCACGGGAATGAATCATGGCTAACTGCACTTCCAACTAAGCACCACTATGGTAATAAGAACTGTATACATTGTAACTTGTTTTGCTGTATTTTGAACACAGTATTATCGATATTAAGGTAGAAGTATACCCAGAAAAGCTTAAAAAAAATAAAAATCCAACAATTTTCATTTTCATGCTTTAAATCATCGTCAACATGTTCTTGAACTAAAAATAATTCATAGAAGCTTAGAGATACTCTGGTTTGATAGGAATCAGTGTTTTTCTACACACGCCCCCTTGAGTGATTTGCATAGCAACCAATGTTTATAGTTGGTTACCATGTGAATAATGACCCAACAAGAAGGTGCGTAATTGTAAAACTGCGAAATTATAATTATACATAGGCAACAGGAAAAAGATATTTATAACTTTTCCACAGGGAATCACTCAATGATTTCTTGTGAATTTTTCAAAAGTGTGTGTCTAGAAAGCTTTGATCGTAAATTTCAACATTTGTTACATGCATAGTGCATTTTCACCAACATCAACTCTATTTATTGCTAGTTTTATACTGATTCTGTATAATAGTAGTTAGCAGAGCTTCTTTTGTTCACAATGAGAAATAAGACAAAGATTGGGAGGCGTGTACGCCAACAAACCGTTGCCTGAAAATGAGACACCTATTGTCGATAGTGACGCTATAAAACCTCTGGTGCTCCTCAGCAAAGAAAATAAAGGTCATAAAGGTCCAAGAAAGTGAAGGACAAGCTAAAAATGACAACAAAGGAAATGGGTTTATCCTTATGGATGTAAAACTACTGTTTGGGTTTTTATGCGCTAACTTTAGATGTGACAAATGTTATCAGTACTCACTGACCTGTGAGATCGTCGAAGAGACTCGGAATGGCTTTTGTCATGAAATCAGTATCAAGCGCACAAACAGTGGCGAATGGACTGCCAATTTCAATACTTCTGATGTTTCATCTTCAGCTACTCACAAACAAAGAAGTAAATGTGCGAATGGTGGCATTTGTGCGTTCTATTGGGAAAGGCCACAGTGCATTGCAGAATTTTTCGATATACATGAACACAAGTCAACGCATGGCAAAGAAAGCATACAGGAGAACGCTGCACAGGATCTATTCAGCAAGTAAGGACATTGCAATGGAAAGACCCCGAGAGCACTGAAAATGGGATTCATAGACACTGCAGCTGCAGTAGAAGGAGACCTTTATTCAACAGGAGCTCATTAAACTTCATTTTGTGAGTTCTTTTTCTGTTTTTCTTTGTTTTCTCGGAATTGTCTTTTTAGCATAATTGGTGATCTTTGAAACAAGATATCTCTGGATCTGTACATTCAATTGACATAAAAATTAACACAGTTGGTTATCATATAATCTTACAGATTATGACCTAAAATGGATACAATTGAATTCAAAATTTTAGTTTTATGACCATCATGCATATATAATGAGGCACAAATATCAAACATTCAAGAAATATAAATTTTGAAAATTCATTACAAATCAACCTTTCGGTCAATATCTGTTATTTTAGGTCAAAACCTCAAGCTATATATACTAATTCAATTTGCCAAGTTTCAGTCAGATCCTTGTAAAAATAACATAGTTATGATGTTTTAAAAAAGGTGTATAATTTATTCACTACGGCGGCCATATTGGATAGCTAATTTGCATAATTAATGAGGTCATTATGTGGACAAAAATGTTAAGTCCATACTAACACTATACCCATGGTTGTTTGATTCTGAAAGGAAAATTTGAGTTTTTTACCCTACAAGGTAGTCTACTACCTTAATGAATGCGCGAAGGTTTTAGAAAGTTACTTGACAGTTTTTATATTTTGTATATGGGCCCTAATATAACCGACGGTCATTGTGTTTAGATTTACCGGGGCGCGCCTCGCCAAAATAAGGTAACATTCATATGGTAACGGAATAGGTTCCGATTGTTACGGGCTAAATTTCGTGATACATCTTACTGTCTGAGATTTGGAGATATAACACGGATCGACAGCCTCACTTAATACATACTTGCACAAATAAATCTACATATAATCTCAACAGCATAGTCCTGGACATCAGTAGCAATAATACAAAGATACTTGCAATAAGAAGATATGTGGTACAGTCATTCTAATTAACGGGTAGCCATTGTATTCTATTAAGTGCGGCATTCACTCCTCACACATATACCTTTCTGGTCTGTTCACCAGGCATCATAGTTCATCCAGAACTTCATAGCGCGGGAAAATCACAACGCGCTTCTAGTATTGATAATCCAGGCTTTTTATCAAAGCTCCTGTCAAGAATTGCAATTATGAAAAAACTTGCAGGAACAGCTTCGGGTGCAGATGAGAGAGTGCTAAAGACGTTATACACAGGGCGAGTGAGGTCAGTCCTAGAATATGGTATATGGGTAACAGCAGCTAAGTCAAACTTCGATAAAATCAGCAGCCTTCAAAATCAAGCAATGAGAATTATAACGGGAGGCATGAAGACAACACCTATAAAAGAACTCGAAAAGAATACTTTCCTCTAGCCAATGGAGGATAGAAAAGACTGCAGGGCCCAGCAACAAGCTGAAAAAAAAAATTAAAGAGATTAACAAACCATCCAATGTGCCAAAGAATAAATGCTCTGAGAAGACAAAGACTCTAGCGGAAGCAACTTTGTAGAATCAATCACAACAAAGATGTGAGAAGTTCCCATAAGTGCAATATCAACAATTAAAATTATCTACACTGCACACAAGCTTCCATTTTGCAGGCAACGTTGTTGTCTCATCATTTGAGTAATCTTCTCTTCTTTTTCTTCCTTCGTCTTCTTGTTATTCTTATTCTTCTTCGTCTTCTTCTTCTTGTTCGTCTCTTCTTTCACTCTCAGTCGACGACTTGAATATGTTCAAAGAAATCAGTGATCAGCTTAAGGCTGTTGGTATCTCCGTATAGTTTTTCCAGGAATGGTAATGATGGCGACCAAATGTGCTTTCTCTTTGTCTTATACGTTGGACTCCTTTGCAGCATTTATTAATGTACTCTTTTACCTTTCACTGTGTACTTTAATATTTAATTTATGTGTCCTTTTATCAAGTATTTATGTTTAATCATTCTACAAGTAATGGTTATGGATTTGAAGAGCAAGGATCCCGTTACACGCCCATTGAGGCATATTGGGAATATATGGTGTTAGGCCCATATTTTCTTGACCATCGGCACACTAGGGGTGACGTGGTCAACATCACGCCGGCCGCCTTAACCTTCCCAGAGTTGCTGTGGTACCCAGTTGGGGTTGGGTCGACCCAGGAGCCGTTTGCGGCCTAAAAAAAATTCCACCTCATCTGGGGATCGAACCATAGACCACTGAGCTAGGAAGCCAGTGCACTAACCACTATGTTACCGCGGCTCCCTTGATGAGCAGGGTCAATGGCAAAATCGAAAGCGTAGATCAGTTGTATCAGTCCACGTGGTTCCATTTCCGAGAGTTGTTATCTTTCACGGTGTACTTTAAGACCTATTTTATGTGACCTCTTATCAGGAGATCCTTGTTTGAACTTTGCCTTAGATAGGCTAATGGCTATGGGATTTGAAAAGCAGGGTTATCGACAAAGTCTTAGACCGTAGAACGATTGATGCAAACCCCGTAGTGTCATCTGCGGCAGATGTTCTTATTTCATAAAACAACCATCGCTTTTGTGGAAAGGAATAGTGACAAGAACCATCCCTGCCGCACACCATTCATATTTCAAAGGGCTCTGTAAGTTGTCGTTCATTAAGAAATCGGCATTTCATAGCTTCATATGTTTTACTAACTTTCTATCTACCTAAACGTATATATTTCCGTAGTCACATTCATTATACACATGGTCACCATAGTTGTCTTACTTTACATCACAAAATATTTCCGTAGTCACCTTCACTATATCCATGGTTGCCATAGTTATACTTACATCAAAAACATATCTGTTTTCGTAATCATCTGCATCATCATTTACGTTTATCATATTACCATTATTATCATTCTGTTATCGTTGATCTCTAAATTTGCTGAGGCTTCTTCATTATTTCATCAGTTACCATATATACTGAAGCACATTAAAAACGCACCACTATTATAAATACTGATGCCGAGAAGCTGGAAAAAAAAAGTGTGGGAATGGATTTTCCCCGTGTTTGTCATGAGGTAGAGAGCGAATGGCTGCTGGAATGGAAAGTGCATAATTCAACCCACGGGTTTGTGTACAGACTACACGAAAACAATGAAAAATACACGTGCAACACGATTCCCAACAGCTATGACCCTGAAAATGTGTACGCGTTGTGGCAGTATACTCGGTATAAAAAGGCCGGTGAGACAAAACACCCAGTACATGTGCTTGAAATGCCACGACTATCTGAAAACGACCGCCAACGAGCCATTGGTATGTTGGAGACCGGAATGAGCTCGCGGGCCATTGCCAGAAGGATGAATTGCCACCACAGCACTATTGTACGTCTCAATGAACGTTACGGAACCACTGGCAGTGCCCGGGATAGACTTCGGAGTGGCTAACCACGAGTTACTGCCCCTGCGCAAGATCATCATATTGTGCTGAGTCACCTAAGGAATCGTTCTCTCCCGGCAAGTCAGACAGCAAGAGCAATAGTGGGTAGACGTGGGCAAGTATCTCGAATGACAGTCATACGACGACTCAGAGATACAGGCCTTACTGCAAGACGACCTTATGTTGGGCCAAACTTGACTCACAAAATCGTCAGCAGCGCCTGCAATGGACAGAGCATCATGTCAGATGGACTAGACTGCAGTGGAATGCTGTCCTATTCACAGACGAGAGCAGATTCAACATATCCTTTGCTGATGGACGTATGCGAATTTGGCGACGGTGTGGAGAACGCTTTGCAGATTGCTGTGTTTGGCTGCACAACCGATTTGGAGGTGGCAGTATTCACATTTGGGGAGGATTCAGTTTTCACCATCGCTTGCCTCTTCACGTCTTCCGTGGAAATGTTAATGCTGTGACATATCGAGATGAGGTTCTGGATGCATTGGTTGCTCTTGCGTTCACAAATTATCTAGACTTGCAGCTTCTCCAGCAGGATAACGCACACCGCATGCATTACGCAGCAATATCTACAGCAGCAGAACATTGTGATGATTGGCCTGCCCTATCACCAGACATGTCCCCTATAGAACATCTGTGGGACGAGCTTGGACGCAGAGTCTACAGGCAAGGTTCTCCAGCTAATCTGCAACAGCTCGAAGCTGCTCGTACACGTGAATGGGACTTGATACCCCGGAATTTCCTTCAGAGACTTGTGCGTTCCATGCGGAGCCGCTGCCAAGCTTGTTTGCAAGCACACGGTGAACATACCAGATACTGAGGATAGTGTGAATGGATTTTTTTATTGGTTGCATTTTTGGTTTTCTCCCTTGCCTGCACAGAATGCAATGAATTTCATAACAATCAAATGTACAAATAAATGACCAGCATGGATTCATAGGAAAATGAATAAAGATTCCAGATATGTAAACTTGTAAACACTTAGGTGGTGCGTTTTTAATGTGCTTCAGTATATGTCAACTTGTAAACACTTAGGTGGTGCGTTTTTAATGTGCTTCAGTATATGTCAACTTCTTATCATATCATTCATTGATTCATTACACTTCCGAACTGCGAAAAGCATAGGCCGTTAACAAACTCACGCGAAGTCCTTCTGGCGGTGTGCCATCAGCTCAAGATCTTTCCACGTTTTTCTCATCCCTTTATTTCTGTCTCCAGTTCTCTTCTCCGTGTATTTTTCTGTCTGTTTCTCTTCCACCTGTCTGCCTCTCTTCCACCTGTCTGCCTTTCTTCCGCCTGTCGTCTGCCGTCCAACGGTCTTTTGATGCAAAACACAGCTAATAGTCACAAACTGTGACAAGAGCTATGCAGTTGGGCTCCGTTTTTCAGCTTTCCGCTATAACGGCGGTTTTCAATTATATACATGTTATTAAGTTCAGTGCTTTTTCTGCTCTTTCGGTGTTTTTCGGCATGATGGCTCAGAGTCCGAGAATGGCTTCGGGCGCCATTTTATTGTCGGTAATTCAGTCTGTTTACAGCATGTGTGCTCTTGGCGGCTCTCTGTATTCTGGAAATTTTCCAAACTTTCAAACTTTTAAAATGTATTATGTTCCGAGCTGTAAGTACCCGGCGTTGCCCTGATTTGCTATGAACGGTTTAAGAAACTTAGAAAAATGTAAAACATCAAATTATGTTATTTTGATATTGTCCTGAAAATGGATTTTCATTTAAGTTAATGACTGCTGCTTTAAGTGACTAACCTTGAGCCTTGTTTACAGCAATTGTAAATGCATATCGCACAAAATATTGTTATTCCTGATGATTCAACTGGAAGATCTATTTCATTCTGCTTCCGAGTTTTTTGCAAAAAGAAAATTAATAAGATATATTTAATGAATAGCATGTATGAGAAGCCAATGTTTTAAAATGAGTCCACGATACAAATCTGGTTTTCAAAATTAATTCTATTAAATGTACTTCCTCTTCTTCAAGTACCATGCCTAATGGCGTACTAGATCATGTCTCTCCACAACTTCCTGTCTCCAGTACAATTTATCAATTCTGCCGTTGACGTCTTTCCATGCCACGATGCCTAACTGTCCAGTATTTGCGCTCTCTGTTGTCTCCTATATCTTTTTCCTTGAATCTTACCTGTTGTTACGATATATTCCAACTGTTCTCTTCTCATAACATGCCCAAAAAAGTGGATTGCTTCTTTCTAACTTGTGAAATAAGTTTCCTTTGTGGACTGGTCTCTTTCAGGACATCCTCATTACTCTTTTTGGCTGTCCATGATATTTTTAACATTCTTCTGTAAAACCACATATCTGTAGCCTCTAGTGCCTTCCCTACTTGTTTATTAATTATCCATGACTCACTCCCATATGTCAGGTTTGGTTCTATATAACACTGAAGAACTCTCTTTCTTACTTCCAATGGCAAAGAATTATTGCATAAAATACTCTTCATTTTATAGAATGTTGCTTTTGCCTGAGCTATTCTGCTGTTCACTTAAGAGATGTATCTTCCATCCGTTGTTATTAATTTTCCCAGGTATTTGAATGTATTGACCTGTTTTAAAACGGTTCCATTTACTTTGATTGTGCATTCTGGGGAAGCCCTTTTCTTTGAGACGACCATTACTCATTTTTATAGTCTTTTACTATTAAGACTGAGGTCTTTATTTTCAATTTCTATCACTATTGTGTCAACAATTTCATGCAGCTCCTTTCCACTTTTTGCTATTAAGACTGTATCATCAGCGTTTCTCAAGTTGTTTATATTATGTCAACCAATGGATATTCCTGATATGTCCTCCAGTGATCTCCTTATACTTTCAACGTACGAATTGAACAGATCCGGTGACTGCACACCCTTTTTTACTTGCTGAAACGTTTCTACTTGGCTGCTAATTCTTACATCTGCTGTTTGTTGCCAGTATATTTTCTTTATTACACGCTTTTCTTTAACTTGCCTAGCATGTCACTGTCGTGTCACCTTCAAATCTTGCATTCGATTTTTCAATCACTTCCAGATGAGCAATAGCTCTGAAACTTGGCATAGTTGTGTATTCCCGATGACAATACATTAATCAGTCTTTTTTTTTTTTTTTTGGTATTGTATCAGCACGGAAATAGGCGATAACTGCAAATAATCTAGGTGTATTCTTTCCAACAAGATTGTTTCTCTTGAGAGAAATGTTGAAACTTCACGCAGTACGTGAACTTTCGTCAAATCACTAAAAAGAAGAAAAAAAAATATTTAAATAATATTTTAAACACACGCTTTTAATGCACTAAAAAGCCAAAAATAATTTTTCCAGGAGTTTATAGCTTGCAGTCAAGAAATTTAATATCAAATTGAGAAAAAGCGTTCTTAAATGTTTTGACTGCAAGCTATAAACTCGTTGAAAAAATATTTTTGGCTTTTTAGTGCATTAAAAGCATGTGTTTAAAATATTTTTTAAATATTTTTTATTATCCTGAAGTCCTTTCCATCAATGTTGATGCTTTCTAATATTTTGATAATTTCCTCATGTCTCACTTTGTCAAATGTCTTAGTGTAATCTACAAAGCATAAGTCCAGATCTGTCTTTACGTCTATGGCTCTTTCTATTAATGTTTTTAAAATATATATGGCATTGTTTGTGCCTTTATCTTCTACAAATCCACATCACTGATGTCTGCTTTAACTTTATTTCTCACTCTTCTCATGATAATTTGTAATAATATTTTGGTCACATGGCTCATTATGTTAATGGTGCTATGTTCTTCACATTCCATGGTCCAGTGTTTCTTTGGCAAAGCTATGAATATGGATTTTAGCAGATCATCAAGTATTTGGTCACTGCTGTAGATGTCATTAAAGAGCTTTGTCATCACTTTTACTCCAAATTCTCACAAAGCTTCCATTTCCTCAACTGTTACATTATCTGGTCCAGGCGCATTGCCTTTCTTCGTGAGCGCATGGCATCCTCTAGCTCTGCCACAAGTATTGGAGGTCCTTCACAACTGTCCTGGTTGTTCAAATCTGGTCTTTCATCATCATACAGCTCCTTGATGTATTCTGTCCACCTTTCTATCACGTTCTCGTGACTCATTAACAATGCTCCTTCTTTTGATTTCAAGCAGCCAGTGATTGTTTGTGTCCTTCTGCCCATTAACTCATTTATTTGCCTGTACATAGATTTTGTGTCTTTTCTGTTCTTCACTTCAAGCTCTCTGCTTCTTTTGCTGTTTTACATTTGTTTACTATTTCCTTATTTAGTCTGTCATATTCTTCGTTGTCTTGCTTCTTCTTCCTTCTTGCATCCATCAGTTTTAATATTTCATCTGTCATCCACTTCTTCTTTTCAGTTCTCTTTACTTCTGGTACGATTTCTTTTGATGTTTGACGTATTGATTCCTTTAGCATTTCCCACTGTTCATCTATACTCTGTATTTTTTCTATTGCATCGTACCTATTCTGCACTGTAATGTTGTATCGTTCACTCATTTCCTTATCTGATTTAAGTAAGGCTAAGTTTAATTTCATGTTGTTGGAAGCTAGCTTTACTTTATTTTTTCTCTTTCCACGAGACATGCTTCGCACAGGGCATAGACTCATACAATTACATTTTATATCAAAACCCTTCAGTAGATCAAATCAATGTACTAGTTCAAAGATTCATATTTTAATGAAAGCCACGCAATCGGACACTCGCTGTCATAAACGTCATGAGCTAACAAGGCTACCACAATTGTGATAAGAGGTTTTGATGTTAATAAAATTAAAGGTTAACAAGGTGAGGTCAAGCTATGTAAGTTCCCTGAGTAAGGATGATGATGATGTATTTCTCAGGGTCCCTATCCGCTACCTCTTCTGATCTCACCCAGTGTACATTAATCTCTGTTGTGTTATGTGGCTACGTGTCTAGGGTAATGTATTTAGAATGAGGAATGCATATTTCAAACAGAACTTTAACTCAATAAAATCAAGTGAGTAAGACTGTGTGTACGTTTTGATATATAAAGGGATATTTATATACAATTTTATTATTCCTGTACCTCACTCTTTTGGGACAGGAATTGTCAAATCAAGAAAACTTTTATTTACATAATATAAATAAATAAGTTGGAAACACCGTCCATGGCTTTTAACAATCAATAAGGTCACTGTAATGGGTACCCCACAGTCTGATTCAATGCTTGACATTAACACTAGTCTATTATTGGAGAGTCTGTTCTTTACATCATTCCCCAGGAAATTCTTTTTATTGTTGTGGATGGAATTGCAATGAACTATCATGTGCCCTTACTATCTCTTCAGCCTGTCTGATGCTTTTGGCTCCAGAATCTACAAGATCAATCAAATAGTGTTGCCTCCTGGATGAAGATACAGCATGTAGCTTCCAGGTATATTGTAAGCATTCACTGCCCACAGGTTCTGTCTTCTCCAGGTTTACTGCAACAACTTTGTAACTGGCAATACAACCCCCAAGTAAAGAATAATAACACATGCACAAGCTTGACTATCAGTAAATAGGTTTTCAGACTGCTTTATCGTCCAGACGGCAAAAGCTTGGTCACAAGGCTTCCCCGCTGATCTCAACTTGGCAGTGCTTGTTAGTTTTTCAAATGGCGGACTATGCAAGGAGGTGTTAAATTTTATCAACTACCCTTAACCAATCAGAAGACGAGTCAAAATTTTAACTATTTTTGGACTATAAACTGGAACGATTATATGTGTTATCGTTCGTCTGATTACATTTGTGTATTTTATATCTCTATTATTTATAGACCGATTTCAAATATCAAAAGTGATAAGTAAACGGCCAACTGACCTCTATCGTTCTATCTAATCTTCCTCTGGTTATTCCTTAACAGTTTCATCTGGGTAATTTTTTTGTAATTAATTGTAGGTCTACCCTGATCTAAAATATCACTAAATTAAATTTTTCTAAGTCAAGAAAATTTTATTAAGTCAGAATCTTTAGGTTAATATATTAATCAATATCAATGCTATAATTCAAGATATCCCTTTCATTCTAATTCCCTTTAGTTATTGAGAAATAAATTAGTTAATTTTGGTCAAAAACACAGAATCGGCATTTTTGTCACTACAACCAAATTTTTTCTTGACTCTACCAAAATGAGGTACCAATTTGATTGGTTGTTAATTTTTCTACGTCCTTCGATAAATATTAGGGTGAGTGTGTGTGTATATGGGGGTAGTAACTTTTAACCTGTGGTAGTAGAAAATTTTTAATGCTCTCGTTAAATTTTTAGCGGTAAATGGACTTTGCCCCTCAGACACATTTCAAATATTGTAGTTATTTATAGATTTTTAAAAAAAATACGCGGACTGGTTTTTAAACAGGAAGTTTGAGCGTGGGGTTTACACAGATCCATTTCACTACAACAATGACAGCTCTTGCTACACAACAACAAACATAGCTGGTAACGACAATAAGCGTTGTAAATCAATAGACTCGAAAGCTGACAACGATATTCAATGACTTTATAACAGTATTGATCTGAGCAAGCTCCGCTCAGTACCCTTACAACTTTAGGTACGAATTACTTAAATTTTGTGCAACTTACTTCTGCAATTAATCCTCGATAAAGACAAGATATTCAGATAGGCATCGCTATCAGCCATCACATCTTGCAGGAGCCAAGCCAACAAAGAATTACACAGCATGACAGATGCGCTAATGGAAACCAGCTATTAATTCAAATAAACTAAAAGTACAGTGGGTCTCTGCCCACTGTAAGGTATATGGGAATGAGAAGGCAGATAAACTTGCCAAAGAGAGAGGAAGGAAAACCCAATCAGAAGACAGGGCTACATATGAAGAAATAAAAGCAACAATCAGAAATAATTATAGAGAAACATGGCAAAAATAGCATTCAGAGTCACATACCGCAGAACCATACTTGTAAGCCTATCACATATATTTCTTTTCACGTTGTCAGTCGTCCAGCATTATGTCAACCGAGCGTCCGTTAATTGCCTATATTTGTTTATTTACTATACATTACCAAGAAGAGATCAAGTGATAATTTTCAGGCTAAGAACCGACCATCGCAGACTCAGATACCTTCTGTTCAATAAACTGAAAATTGGACAGATATGTGCCCATGTGGGAAGGACGAACAAAGAGTAGAACAAGAATTCAAAATGTGTCGTGGCCTCCTCCAGCCCAGTTGAGGCAGAAACTGTATGGTGACGAGAGAAGCTTGAGACGGACTTCTAACTGTATAAGAGAGACATTTGAGTGGCTATTCGCGAGCAGACGACTAAGGAGAAGACAGAAGAAGAAATAAGAAGAAAAGAAGAAGAAGCAAACAAGAAAGAAAGAAAGAAGAAGAAAGAAGGTAGGTGAAGGAAGAAGGAGGAAGGAAAAAGCAGAAGAAGAAAGAAGGTAGAAGTGGGAAGGAAGAAGTAGAAGAATAAAGAAGGTAGAAGTGGGAAGGAAGAAGCAGAAGAAGAATCATCATCATCATCATTTGCCATCTCCACAACGAAGGTTGGCTGTAATGGATCTTCAACGTCTTCTGTCTCTTGTCTTGGTGGTGCACTCTGATAGACTCTTTCCTGTCCATCTCTTGATGTTATCTTCCCACTTATACCGCTGTCTTCCCCTTGCACGTTTGCCTTCAACTCTCCCTTCTGTTATGGTCTTCTGTAAGGTGTTATGCCTTTTTATGTGGCCAAAGTATTTTAACTGCTGAACTTTGACCTCCCTCATTAGTTCTCTTTTCATACCTAGTTTTTCTAGGACCTCCTTATTTGTTTTCTTCTCTTTCCATGAGAAGAAGAAAGAAGGTAGAAAAAGTGGGAAGGAAGAAGAAGAAAGAACATAGAAAAAATGGGAAGGAAGAAGAATAAAGAAGGTAGAAGAAGTGGGAAGGAAGAAGAAGAAAGAACATAGAAAAAGTGGGAAGGAAGAAGAATAAAGAAGGTAGAAGAAGTGGGAAGGTGGAGGAATAAAGAAGGTAGAAGAAGTGGGAAGGAAGAAGAAGAAAGAAGGTAGAAGAAGTGGGAAGGAAGAAGAATAAAGAAGGTAGAAGAAGTGGGAAGGTGGAGGAATAAAGAAAGTAGAAGAAGTGGGAAGGAAGAAGTAGAAGAATAAAGAAGGTAGAAGAAGTGGGAAGGTGGAGGAATAAAGAAGGTAGAAGAAGTGGGAAGGAAGAAGAAGAAAGAAGGTAGAAGAAGTGGGAAGGTGGAGGAATAAAGAAGATAGAAGAAGTGGGAAGGAAGAAGTAGAAGAAGAAAGAAGGTAGAAGAAGTGGGAAGGAAGAAGAATAAAGAAGGTAGAAGAAGTGGGAAGGTGGAGGAATAAAGAAGGTAGAAGAAGTGGGAAGGAAGAAGAAGAAAGAAGGTAGAAGAAGTGGGAAGGTGGAGGAATAAAGAAGGTAGAAGAAGTAGGAAGGAAGAAGTAGAAGAAGAAAGAAGGTAGAAGAAGTGGGAAGGAAGAAGAAGAAAGATGGTTGAAGAAGGATGAAGGGGGAAGGAAGAAGGAGGAGGAAGAAGAAGAAAAAGGAAAGGAAAGAAAAGGAAGAACGAATGAAAGAAAGTAAGAACACTCAGAGTAATGTTACGAATAGGATAATGTGAGATGAATTGTGTGAAAACTTCAGTGGTTGAGAAGCTGGTATTTATATTATAAGTAAATGCTCTCCACGTGGATCAGTATGATGTTTGCAGTGAGACACTACTTTACCTACATTTATGTGGTATTTCAGTATTTATGACATATCACATTTCTTTGGGACTCTAACCGTGCGTTGTTGGCTGCGCGACGAGCGACAATGTAATATGCGAGAACCTTTCTCATAAACTTAGACATCTATAAGCCCCAGAACACAGGTTACACCTTTCTCATACATACAATGGAACATTACGCACCAACACCACACTGTGTCACCGGAGAATGGGCACTTTGTGTCAACCTGTTCGTGACAGTAAACTTGCGTATCTCTTTCCATCTTCTTACAGGTAGGTATTCCATCTACCACAACAACCCTCACAGCACAGAAAACCAAGACGATCATCTGAGCAGCGACGCTGAAGACACAGCCAATGCAGTAATTTGTCTGGTGTGTTGCGTCATGGGCGTAGGCGTTATCATTGGCCTTATCAGTATTCTCATTCACGTTTCGAGGCAGAAAGAGCAAAAGGACTTTGGAGCTGTGGCCGGGGGTCATGATAGTAAGTACAGTGGTTTTATTTTTCCTTTAAGTCAGTCATTTTGATAAAAAGTAGGGTCTCGCTGATACGGCGGGTTATGATCCAGACCCCGCCGAAAAGCGCAATATAGTCTTTTTTTTTCAACTTGTATATGCATATAAAATCCTAACACAGGCATACCTCGGAGATATTGCGGGTTCGGTTCCAGACCACCGCAACAAAGCGAATATCGCAATAAAGCGCGTTACACCCATTGTTTTGGCTTCCCAGTGCATATAAAAGCCTAAAATCATGTTTTTACTATGTCTATTACGTGCACAATAGCGTTAGGTCTAAAAAGAACAATGAACTGTAACATTAAATACTTTATTGCTAAAAAAATGCTAATCTTCATCATCTGAGCCTTCAGCGAATCGTAATCTTTTTGCTGGTGGAGGGCCAAAATCTATCGGAAGAAGAAGGCACGTTCTAATAAATAAACATGAATAATTGAAAAAACCGCAGCATCTGCGAAGCGCAATAAAGCGAAGCACAATAAAGCGAGGTATGCTTGTAACATGTTTGCACTATCAAATATTAAGTGCACAAGAGAGCTAGATCTAAAATATGGTTGGTTTGGTTTTTTAAGGACTATCTTCATTGCACACGGACAACTCCATCAGTGCTCCGATCTCTTCCCTTAGATCACAGAAGGAGGGTCTCAGCACAGTGCACGAATTCCGTAGCACCAGCGAGAATCCCAATGCGTGTAAATAGGAATCGCACATGCTATAAATATTTTTGTGGTGGGTAGGTTTCTCATTTAAAAATTTTGCAAGGGCAGCGGCCCTGGGCCTACTCTTTACGATTTCCAACTGCTGTGGGATTTTTAATGTGCGCACGTTGCACACGGGACCTCCTATTTTTTCGCCCTTTTCCTGAGAAGCCTAGTCATCTGATCTAACTTCCCAGGAGACCAGGGGGGAGTATGGCATCATTAGGATCACTGGTTCTGAAAAAAATATCCATAAATTATATCCCCTCAAATGGGAATCTAACCCGGTTCCTCTAGAATTCGAGACGGACGCCATGCCTCTTAGCCACCTCGACCCCCTAAATAAAAAACAAAAACAAAAAAACAATACGAAAGTAAAATAAATATACAGCCTTTAAAGTAAAGAGGAAAACTGCAAATACCCCAACCCTGAACCACAAACGTATTCCCCTACCAGCTGGAACCGCGGTTCGTACACTCCCTGTAATATGGACCACATTCTCCCAACAAACCTATTTACCCATCGTTATGGTGGCTGTTAACAGCACGCATGTGTGTCGTCCGTCTACGACTAACAAAACAAATAATTGACAAAACAAACTTCAATGAACACCTACCACAGGAGGTTAGATTCTTAGCCCCACACTAGGCGTGTTCCATGAAAAAGACCATACAAACCGCCATCATTTTCGGTCTAATTCCGCTTCACCTAGCTCGATGCGCTGTGCAAACTCCTTCCCACACCATTTTCTCACCACCCAACATTAGCATCAGATGACGAAATACCTCCCCCCTCTCACCCAAACCACATCCATAACCTCACATCCCCCAAATACCAAAACAAAATTAATCCAGAACTTCACATAGAAGCCATGTTCAACAAATTCCCAGGACCTTCGCAATAAAATAATAACATACATCACAATACTCCCAAATCTACAAAACTCACATGGCATTGAACGTTCCACTACATAGATAACCACGCTCCTCCATCCCCACCCCCTGAAGCCTGATCATCCCCCAAAAACGCTACTATAGGCCCAAACATATCCAGTGCTGCCCATGTTTGCACATCAGCTTTACCCGATAATCTAAAATCAAAACCTTATCAACCCACCCAAAAACCTTCACAACGTTACCACTTGAAATTTCACACCCGCAAGATAATTACTCCCAAGGTGCACACGTGCTCGTTTTCGCACCACTAAAGTGCAAGTGGTACCCTCGATTTCCCTGTGGATCGTACGGGAAGAGCTTAATCGGTGACTGCACTCGATGCCATCTAACAATTCGTCCTTACAACTCATGAAGATTAACATATATAATTACAGTACTGGTTGATCCCTATAGAAAATCCCACTCTAAAAACTGAACCAACACCAACCATCGCCTCCAAATCAACTACCTCTCTGCGTCCAACCATCACATTAAAACCCTAGTGCAGCTCCTTTCACCCTCAATATAATCACCATAAATCCACCTCCCTCAAATATACTTTCAAACTGTCCCTATTCACTCGCCTTCGCCGGATCATTAAATTATCTAGCTTAAAAACACATCTACTCCAAGAAAACAAACCATATTATTACCAAACATATTCATCTTCTTCCGACAATAATTTTAGGCAACTCCTCCACCAGCAAAAAATACAATAACAATTCACCTGAAGGTCCATTCAGACTGGATAATATTTAGCAATAATTTAGCAATAAATCTGAACACAAATGTTACATCTTTCATTTCCTCTTTAATAGACCGTTTAACCGCTATTGTGCAAAAAATAGACAATAATTAAAATCCATGACAGAATTAGGCTTTTATATAACCACTGGGATCACCAAAACAATGGGTGTAACCCGCTTTATTGCATATTCGCTTTAAACAAAATTCATCTTAATCCAATAACAACAAAAAAACCCGAATATCTTCCGACGTGTAAACATGTCATGCCTCCTCTTATGGTCATTAAATATGCATATACAATGATGAAAAAAAAAGGACTAATATTGCGCTTAATTTCAGGCGGGGTCACCATAACCCGCCGTACATACCTCAGCTGAACCCCAACAAAAATTTTTATCAACATGAAATGACTTAAAGGATCAAAAATAAAACCACTCCTACTCACTATCATGCACCCCCTTCCCACAGCACCAAAGACCTTTGCTCTTTCGGTGCCTCGAACCACGGTGGAAATGATCCAAACTACCAATACCAGGCCCAGCCCATAATGGATAACGCCTAACGCCCATGACGCAAACAACACAGCTCCCCAAACACCCTTCCAAATTACTGCATATTGGCTGCCGTCTTCACAGCGTCGCTTGCTCCCCTGATCGTTCTTGGTTTTCTGTGCTGTGAGGGTTGTTGTGGTAGATGGAATACCTACCTGTAAGAAGATGGAAAGGGATACGCAAGTTTACCTGTCCACGAACAGGTTTGAACACAACCCCCATTCTCCCTTGGACTCCACAGTGTGGTGTTGGTGCGTAAATGTTTCCATTCGGAATGTAGGCTTATCTAAAAGGTGTAAACCTGTGTTCCTGGGCTTATAGATGTCTAAGTTTATGAGATGAAAGGTTTCTCGCATATTTACATTCGTCGCTGTCGTACGCGCAGCCAACAACGCAAACGGTTTTACAGTCCCAACCCTCCAAATGTGATTTATCCAGCCATAAATATGAAATACCACATAAATGTAGGTACAAAGTAGTGTCTCACCCCTGCAAACATCATACTGATACCCCAATTTCGTGGAGATGGCATTTACTTTATAATATAAATACCAGCTTTCTCAAGCCCACTGAATTTTCACACAATTCCATCTCACACATTATCCTATTCGTAACATTACTCTGAGTGTTCTTTACTTTCTATTCATCACGTTCCTTCCTTTTCTTTCCTTTCCTTTTTCTTCTTTTTCCTCCTCCTTCTTCCTTCCCCCTTCATCCTTCTTCAACTGCTTTCTTCTTCTTCCTTCCCACTTCTTCTACCTTCTTTCTTCTTCTATTCTTCCTTCCTACTTTCTTCAACCTTTCTTTATTCCTCCACCTTCTCCACTTCTTCTATCCGATTCTTTCTTCTTCTTCCTTTCCCACTTCTTCTCCCTCCCTTCTTTCTTCTTCTACTTCTTCCTTCCCACTTCTTCTATCTTCTTTATTCCTCCACCTTATCCCACTTCTTCTACCTTCTTTCTTCTTAACCTTCCCACCTCTTCTCCCTTCTTTATCCTTCTTTCCTCCACCTTCCCACTTCCCCTACCTTCTTATATTCTTCTACTTCTCCCCCCTTCCCGTACCTTCTTCTACTTTCTTCCTCTCCTCACCTCCCCCCTAACTTCTCTACCTTCTATGACTTTATTCTCCAGTTCTTCCTTCCCACTTCTACCCTCCTTCTTCTTCTTCTTCCTTCCCACCTTCCACCTCTACCTTCTTTAACTTAACTCTACTTCTTCCCCTCTCTTCACTTCTTCTACTCTTCTTTATCCTTCCTTCTTCCCCCCACTTCTTGGCCCTAACTTCTTTCTATGCTCTTCCTCCTTCCCACTTCTTCTACCTTCTTTATTCTTCTTCCTTCCCATTTTTTCTATGTTCTTTCTTCTTCTTCCTTCCCCTTTTTCTACCTTCTTTCCTTTCTTCCTCATGGAAAGAGATGAAAACAAATAAGGAGGTCCTAGAAAATCTAGGTATGAAAAGAGAACTAATGAGGGAGGTCAAAGTTCAGCAGTTAAAATACTTTGGCCACATAAAAAGGCATAACACCTTGCAGAAGACCATAACAGAAGGGAGAGTTGAAGGCTTTCTCCCTTGCAAGGGGAAAGACAGACTTTTATAAGTGGGAAGATAACATCAAGAGATGGACAGAAAGAGTCTATCAGTGCTTGCACCTCACCAGAGACAAGAGACAGAAAGAGACTCGTTGATGGATCCCATTACAGCCCACCCCCTTCGTTCTGTGGAGACTGGCAATGAATCTCTGATCTGGATGATGATGATTCTTCCCTGCTCTGCTTCCTTTCCCACTTCTACCTTCCTTTCATTCTCTACTCTTACTCTTCCCTCTCAGCTACCTACTTGTCACACTTCTACCTCTCTCTCATCTTCTCTCTGCTCCCTCCTTCCCTCCTTCTTCTTCACCTACCTTTCTTTCTTCTCTCTCTTTCTTTCCTTGTTTGCTTCTTCTTCTTTTCTTCTTATTTCTTCTTCTGTCTTCTCCTTAGTCGTACTGCTCGCGGAATAGAGCCACTCATAATGTCTCTCTTATACAGTTAGAAGTCCGTCTCAAGCTTCTCTCGTCACCATACAGTTTCTGCCCTCAAACTGGGCTGGAGGAGGGCCACGCCACATTTTACCAAATTCTTGTTCTACTCTTTTTGTTTGTCCGTCCCACATGGGACATATTGTTCCATTTTTGTTTATTGTGAAGCCAGGTATGGTATCTGAGTCTGTCGACAATGGATCGGTTTTTAGCCCTGAACTAATTATCACTTGAATCTCTTCTTGGTAACAAAAATGGTATAGTAAATAAACAAATTTATGGCAAATTAACGGTACCTCGGTTGACATAATGCTGGACGACTGACAACGTGAAAAAAGTAAAATAATGTGAATAGGCTTTGCCTCAAGTATGGTTCTGCGGTATGTGACTCTGAATGCTATTTTTGCCATGTTTCTCTATAATTATTTCTGATTGTTGCTTTTATTTCTTCATATGTAGCCCTGTCTTCTGATTGGGTTTTCCTTCCTCTCTCTTTGGCAAGTTTATCTGCCTTCTCATTCCCATATACCTTACAGTGGGCAGCGACCCACTGTACTTTTAGTTTTTTTGAATTAATAGATGGTTTCCTGTTGTAAGCTGCATCTGTCATGCTGTGTAATTTCTTTGTTGGCTTGGCTTCCTGCAAGATGTGATGGCTGGATAGCGAGTGCCTATTCTGCAAATATCTTGTCTTTTATCGAGGATTAATTGCAGAAGTAAGTTTGCACAAAATTTAAGTAATTCGTACCTAAAGTTTTGTAAGGGGTTACTGAGCGGATCTTTGCTCAGTATCAATTACTGTTTATATAGTTCATTGAATTCGTTGGTCAGCTTTCGAGTTATTGATTTACATAACGTAAATTTATTGTCGTTACCAGCTATGTTTGTTGTTGTGTAGCAAGAGATGTCATTGTTGTAGTGAAATGGATCTGTGTAAAACCCCACGCTCAAACTTCCTGTTTAAAAAACCAGTCGGCGCGTATTTTTTTTTAAAAATCTATATAATAGTTAACAATATTTGAAATGTGGTATGAGGGGCAAAGTCCATTTTACCGCTAAAAATTTAACGAGAGCATTAAAAATTTTCTACTTACCACAGGTTGAAAGTTTATGTTACCCCATATAAACACACACTCACCCTAATATTGTTTATCGAAGGACGTAGCTAAAATTTGAAAAAATTAACAAACAATATCAAATTGGTACCTCATTTTGGTTAGAGTCAAGAAAAAATTTGGTTGTAGTGACAAAAATGCCGATTCTGTGTTTATTTGGACCAAAATTAACTAATTTATTTCTCAATGGCAACTAAAGGGGAATATTAGAATGAAAGGGATATCTTGAATTTTATAGCATTGATATTGATTAATATTTAACCTAAAGATTCTGGACTTTAATAAAATTTTCTTGACTTAGATAAAATTTAATTTAGTGATAATTTTAGATCAGGGTAGACCTACAATTAATTACACAAAAAATTACCCCAGATTGAAACTATATTAAGGATATAACCATGGGGGGAACTGGATTACGATAGAAACGATAGGGAGGTCAGTATATTGGATCGTGTTTACTGTTATTACTTTTGATATTGAAAATGCGGTCTTATAAATATATGAGATTAGATAAATACACGGGTATATACTGTAATCAGACGAGGGATAACACGATATAATCGTTTCCTGTTTATCGTACAAAAATACGTTAAAAATTTTGGTACTCCGACATCTGATTGGTTCTAAGGGGTAAGTTTGTATAAATATTTACACCTCCTTGCATAGCTTGCTGGAGCATTGTGAGAAACGAACAAGCAATTGGCCAAGTTGCTCTGATCAGCGGTGGAAGCCTATTGGACCAAGCTTTTGCTTGGTACTGGACGTTAAAGTGCAGTCCTGAAAACCTTTTTACTGATAGTCAAGCTTGTGCATGGTGTTATTATTCTTTACTTGGGGGTGTGTATTGCCAGTTTCAAAGTATTGCAGTAAACCTGGAGAAGACAGAACCTGTGGGCAGTGAATGCTTTCCAATATACCTGGAAGGGCTACATGCTGTAATCTTCATCCAGGATAGGCAAACAGCAATTTGATTGTTTCTTGTTAGTTTCTGGTGCCAAAAAGCATCAGACCAGATGGTTATTGAAGAGATAGTAAGGTCACATGATAGTTTCATTGACAATTCCATCAATTGAGAACAATAAAGATGATTTGTCTGGGGAAATGGGTTGATGTTTTTTTTTAAAGATGAGGAGCTACTCAATAATAGATTAGTGGTATTAGATGACCAAGATGTTTTTTGTTTAATTTCAGGACTTGACATGGGTACCCATTAATGAGGGACCTTATTGATTGATTTAAAAGCCATGGACCGAGTGTTTTCCAACTTATTTTTTTATTTTTTGGTAAATAAATGTTTTCTTGATTTTTACAGTTTCATGTCCCATAAGAGTTGAGGTACAGGAGATTTTAATTGTGTATTTTATAAATATCCCGTTTATTTATGAAAAAGGTAGCGTTTGTACACACAGTCTTACTCACTTAGATTTTATTGAGATTAAAGTTTCTGTTTGGAAATATGCAGTTCCTCAGTTTCTACAAATACATTTCCCTTATACACGTAAGTTGCACTATAAACACAACAGGAGATTAATGTACATGGGTGAGTTTCAGATAGGAGGTAGCGGATAGTTGGACCCTGAGAAATACATCATCAATCTTGCCTTACTCAGGGAACTTACCATAAGGCTTGACCATTCACCT
Organism: Oreohelix idahoensis; assembly: GCA_024509875.1. Classification (NCBI taxonomy): domain Eukaryota; kingdom Metazoa; phylum Mollusca; class Gastropoda; order Stylommatophora; family Oreohelicidae; genus Oreohelix; species Oreohelix idahoensis. The sequence goes on from JAMPIV010019725.1 coordinate 51,195, forward strand.
TGTTAACCTTTTATTTTTATAACATCAAAATTTTTTTCCTTATAACAATTGTGAGCGTTGCCTTTGTTAGCTCCATGCCCACCGTTTATTTATATACTAGTGCGAAATCGTAGGTCGCTGATTAAGCGCGTGGCTTTTCATTAGAAATATGAAATCCTTTGAGACTGAGCTTCATTGATTTGATCTCTAATGAGTGGGTTTTGATATAAAATGTGAATTGATAGAGTCTATGTCAATCACCGGGTGCGAAGCAGATTTGTCTCGTGGAGTAAAATTGATGGAAAAAAAATAGTAAGTAAATCTAGCTATTCCATACAACATGAAATTAAAACTTAGCGACACTTACTTAAATCAGATAAGGAAACTGAGTTAGTGAACGATTACAAAACATTACAGTGCAGAATAGGTACGATGCAAAAGAAAAAAAAACAGAGTATAGTATTGAACAGTGAGGAAATGCTAAAGGAATCAATACGTCCAAACATCAAAAGAAAACCGTACCAGAAGATTAAAGAGAACTGAAAAGAAGAAGTGGATGACAGGATTGAAATATTAAAACTGTGGATTGCAAGAAGGAAGAAAGAAAAGCAAGACAACGAAAGAATATTGACAGATCCTGAAATAAGAAAAAAGGTCAACAAATGTAATAACAGCAAAAGAATTAAGCAGAGAGCATGGAAGTGTAAGAACAGAAAAGAACACAAAATCTATGATACAGGCAAATAAATGAGTTAATTGGGCAGAAGGACACAAACAAATCACTGGCATGCTTGAAATCAAAATAAGGAGGCAATGTTTTAATGCGTCACGAAGAACGTGGATAGAAAGGTGGGACAAGGAATACATCAAAGGAGCTGTTATGAATGATGAAAGACCAGATTTGACACACAGAGGACAGTTTGTGAAGGGACCTCCAATACTTGTGGGCAGAGCTAGAGGAATAGGATGCCATGCGCTCACCGAAAATAAAGGCAATGCGCCTGGAATCCCAGAAAATGTAACCAGTTGAGGATATGGAAGGCTTTGTGAGAGAATTTGGATAGTAGATAAAAATGTGAGTGACAAAGCACTTTTAATTGACATCTACAGCAGTGGACACAAATACTTGATGATCATGACTAAAATCCAGATATTCATAGCTTTGTGCCAAAGCAACTACTGGACCATGGAACTGTGAAGAACATAGACACCCATTAACATTAATGACCAATGTGACCAAAATATTATACTACAAAAAATCATGAGGAAGAAAGTTGACAGAAATAAAGTTAAAGCAGACATCTAGTGATTGTGGATTTGGTTAGAAGATAAAGGCACAAAACAAATGCCATATATATTTTAAAAACATTAATAAAAAGAGTCCATATAACGTAAAGACAGATTGGACATATGCTTTGTAGATAACACTAGACATTTGAACAAAAGTAGAGACATGAGTAAAATTATCAAAAATATTAGAAAGCATCAACATTGATGGAAAGGACTTCGGATAAATAAAAAAATTATTTTTGAAAAATATTTTTAGAACACATTCCTTATAATGCACTAATAAAGCCAAAATATTTTTTTCTCACTAACGAGTTTATTAGCTTGCGCAGTCCAAAACATTATAAGAACGCTTTTACTCAATTGTTGATATTAAATTTCTTGACTGCAATCTAATAAACTCCTGAAAAATTATTTTTGCTGTTTTAGTGCATTAAAAGCGTGAGTTTAAAAGATTATTAAATATTTTTTTTTCTTCCTTTTTAGTGATATTGACGAAAGGTTCACTGTACTGCGTGAATTTCAAACATTTCTCTCAAGAGAAACAATTTGTTTGAAAGAATCACCTAGATTATTTGCAGTTATCGCCTATTTCCGGCTGATACAGATACCAAAAAAAAAATAAAAAAGACTGATTGTAATGTATTGTCATCGGGTAAACACAACAATTCAAGTTCCAGCGCTATTGCTCATCTGGAAGTGATTGAAAAATCGAATGCAAAGATTTGAAGGTGACACGACAGTGCCATAGCAAGGCAGTTAAAGAAAAGCGTGTAATAAAAGAAAATAAAACTGGCACAACAGCAGAAGTAAGAATTAGCAGCCAATTAGAACTTTCAGCAAGTAAATTAAAGTTGTGCAGTCACCGTATCTGTTCAATTCGTAACGGTTGAAAGTATAAGGAGATCAAACTGGATGGACATATCAGGAATATCCCAATTTTGGTTGACAAAATAAACAACCAACTTGAGTAAACGCCTGATGATCAGACCTTAATAGCCAAAAGTGTAAAGGACTGCAATGAAATAGTTTGACACCATATAGTATAGAAATTTAAAATAAAGACCACAGATTTAAAGAAAAAGACTAGTCAAAATGAGTAATGGTCGACTCAAAAGAAAAGGGCTTCCCCAGAATGCACAATCAAAGTAAATGGACCGTTTTAAAACAGGTCAATACATTCAAATACCTGGGAAAATAAAGTAACAACGGATGGAAGAAACAATCTCTTAAGTAAACAGCAGAATAGCTCGGCAAAAGCAACTTCTATAAAGATGAAGAGTATTTTAGTGCAATAATACTTTGCCATTGGAAGTAAGAAAAGAGAGTTCTTCAGTGTTAATAGAACCAAAACCTACAATGGGGAGTGAGTCATGGATCATTAATTAAACAAGTAGGGAAATGGCACTAGAGGCTACAGATATGTGGTTTTAACAGAAAGAAGTGTTAAAAAATATCATGTGACACACACGCCAAAAGAGTAATGAGGATTTCCCTGAAAGAGACCAGTCCACCAAAGGAAACTTATTACACAAGTATACAGAAAGAAGCAATCCACTTTTTTGGTCATGTAATTACGAAGGATAACAGTTGGAATATTTATCGTAACCACAGGTAAGATTCAAAGAAAAAGAATATAGGAGACATACAGAGAGCGCAAATACTGGACATTAGCAGTCGTGCAATGGAAAGACGTCCAACGGCAGAATATAAATTGTACTGGAGACAGGAAGTTGGGAGAGACCTGATCTAGTACTCCATTAGTGGCATGGTACTTGAGAAGAGGATGTAATTTAATAGAATTTATTTTGAAAAACTAATTTGTACGTGGACCTCATTTTAAAACATTCAAATGCTTACTCATACATGCTATTCATTAAATTATAATCTATTAATTTTCTTTTTGCAAAAAACACGGAAGCAGAATGAAATAGATACTTCCCCCAGTTGAGATCATCAGGAATAACAATATATTGTGCGATATGCAATTGTACAATTGCTGTAAACAAGGCTCAAGGTTAGTCACTTAAAGCAGCATGTTCATTAACTTAAATGAAAATCCATTTACATGACCAATATCAAAAAAACATAAATTTGAGTTTTACATTTTTCTAAGTTTCTTAAACCGGTACAAACAAATCAGGGCAACGCCGGTAAACTTCCAGCTCGGAACATAATACATTTTAAAAGTTGAACAGTTGGAAACATTTCCAGAATACAGAAGCCGCCAAGAGCACGACTTGCTGGTAAACAGACTGAAATACCGACAATAAAATGGCGCCCGAAGCCATTCTCGGACTCTGAGCCATCATGCCGAAAAACACCGAAAGAGCATAAAAAGCACTGAACTTATAACATGTATATAATTGAACAACCGCCGTTAATAGCGAAAGCTTGAAAAACGGAGCCCAACTGCATACTTTCCTTGTCACATTTTGTTACATTAGCGTGTTTTGTCATCAAAAGACCGTTTGGACGGCAACGACATGCGGAATAAAGCAGACAGTGAAGAGAAGGCAGAACAGTTTGGAAGAGTAACAGACAGAAAAATACGCGGAAGAAGAGAACGGAGACAAAAAAAAGAAATAAAGGGATGAGAAAAAAACGTGGAAAGATCTTGATCTGATGCACAACCGCCATAAGGACTTCGCGTGAGTTTGTTAACGCCTATGCTGTTTCGCAGTTCGTAAGAGTAATGAATCAATGAATGATAGATAAGAAGTTGAGCATTATACTGAAGCACATTAAAAACGGC
>JAMPIV010019726.1:0-127267 GCA_024509875.1 Oreohelix idahoensis
TCTTGATACAGTCGATAGCGCGTATATTGTCTAGCATCATTTGTCGTTAGTCATCAATCACTGATGACAATCAATCGTGCATTGAGAGACATATTATTCGTAATATGGACTTTGGGAACATCTTTCAAACTTTTCTACAAAGAAAAGACAAAAAGAAATTTTCTTAGACACTGCCCAGATTTATTTTATCCTTTAAATGCAATTTTAAAGTTTTAGTTGAAATATACGAGTATTTCTGTCTCATAGCTTTCTTTATTTCTCAAAGATACTATTCTGCGTTGTATAATTTTCCCCTTCAGTCATAGGTTCTAGGTACTGTGCCAGTGGGGTCTAAGGGGGAATCCAGCCCTGGTCCTGGTCTTTCAAGATCGAGCCTGCGAATGGCGTGCCCGTCCCGAATAGTTCATCTCGACAAGAGTTCATCTCGACAAGAGTTCACCTCGACAAGAGTTCATCTCGACAAGAGTTCATCTCGACAAAAGTTCATCTCGACAAGAGCTCATCTTGACAAGAGTTCATCTCGACAATCTCAGGAGATACGAGGAGCTGAGAATGATAAGAGGTTGCAAAAAGCAGTGCAGCAGGCCCAACAAGGCCAATGGACTACATGGGAAGGAGCCCTGCAGAGGTCCTTGACATGGAATGATATATGGCATATGGCACCTCTTAGGATCAGCTTCGTTGTTAGATCAATGTATTACCTGCTGCCGTCGGCCACAAACCTTGTGAGATGGGTAAAGTCGGATGATGAGCAGTGCCCCCTGTGCCAGGGGAGGCAGACACTTGAACACGTACTCTCAGAGTGTAAGGTGTCATTAGGGCAAGGGCGATACACATGGCGCCACAACAAAGTGCTAAATGAGCTTGCTGGGACAATAGACCTGGCAAGGATGAAGCGAATAGCAAAGCCAGGCTGAGCACCACAAATACATACTTTCTGAGGGCAGGTAAGTCAGCACACCCCAAACCGAGTAAACCAGGTAGCAGTTTACCATCTCTTCTTGACTGTGCAAACGACTGGGAGATGGCGGTAGACCTACCTGGACGAGGGGCATATCCAGAGAGTATCAGAAAATTGCGGAGACGGCCGGATATAGTGCTTCATTCTTCAGCATCGATTCAGGTTATACTGACTGAGCTGACCGTGCCATTTCAATCCAGATTGGACGAGCAACATTCGTTCAAAGCGGCCAAGTATAATGATCTAGCCGCGAATCTGAGACACGATGGGTTCACTGCAAGGGTCATGGCTGTTGAGGTGGGCGCAAGAGGGCTTGTGGCTGCATCAGTGTATGATCTATTGAAACTGTTGCGGCTGAGGACAGTCGAGAACAAGGGCACTGAAGAGGCTTAGTGAAACTGCCGAAAAGGCATCGTGCTGGCTGTGGAACAACCGCAATGGGCTATGGAAAGCGTGACAGTAAACTCTGCGGTACAGAAAACAGCAGAAATTTTTTAAAGTCCACAGTACGTTAAGTTTTTCATTGTACTGATGACACAGGCGGTGTATATTATAAGAGGTGTTAGGCACAGAATTTCAGTTGCTAGCGCGCAGTGGCTAGCCTCGTCGGCTTCGCGCAGGTGTGTCCGTGTCTGTCCCTAGTTGTGTGCGACGGAACAAACGGAGTAATTTGTCTTCTCTTTGTTACTTTCACAATTGCCTCCACGGCTGGCGGAGTTGTGGATTTTAAAGTTGCTACCAAAGTGAAATGGGTTCATCTTCGATACAAGACAACCGGAGGCTGAGACACTTGGGAGTCATGACCCAAGTGGGCCCGCCCCCTTAGAGTGTAAAGGAGTATACTGGGCCGAAACACTTGTCGGATGGGAGGACACTCTTCTGATGATCAGATTGCCTCCTGTTGTATCGCTCTGTAAAGAGTTTCCTATCATCTTATCATCATCTCGACAAGAGTTCATCTCGACAAGAGTTCATCTCGACAATAGTTCATCTCGACAATAGTTCATCTCGACAATAGTTCATCTCGACAAGAGTTCATCTCGGCAATAGTTCATCTCGACAATAGTTCATCTAGACAAGAGTTCATCTCGACAAGAGTTCATCTCGACAATAGTTCATCTCGACAAGAGTTCATCTCTACAAGAGTTCATCTCGACAATAGTTCATCTCGACAATAGTTCATCTCGACAAGAGTTCATCTCTACAAGAGTTCATCTCGACAATAGTTCATCTCGACAATAGTTCATCTCGACAAGAGTTCTAAATCATCATCATTATCCTTCAGTTCCCCAAGGAGAATAGGTTTTTAACAAACTTATGTCAAGTCTTCCTGTCCCGTGCCATCCGCTCAAGTTCTTTCCATATGTTCCTCGTCATTTTTGTCTCCAGTCTTCTTCTTCATGTGTTTTCGGTATACCTCTGCTTCTATTGACAGGGGATTGCAGAACAAGGACTGCCTTGTAATGCTATCAACAGGTTCCCTCAATGTGTGATCTATCCATCGCCGACGTCTTCTTCTCATCTCTCGTTCCACAGGAACTTGTGTGATTCTTGTCACCAGCTCCACATTCATATTTCGTCATACCACTTCAATCCTAAAGCTCTAAATACGTCACTGTTATGAATGGTCACATAGGACCGCTCCGGTGGCTATTGCGTATAATGTAGCTGACGGACACCATAGGAAAACAAGACGGTGTATGGAGGAAAAAAAATGCACAAGGCCAATAAAATGTTCACAGAGTTTTAATTAAAGTGGTCACAGAAATGGGTCTTAATGAAGCTTGAATAAAGAAAGGACGACTATTACGGAAGGGAATTAATTATCGCAATATTACCTGAAGCTTAGCTATTTCTATAACAACGCAGTTGTAGCCTTGCGAGGAAATTGAAGGCACAACTGTCGCACACGAAAGCACGAGAGAAAACAGCATAGGACTTTTTATGCCATAGAAAAAAACATTATAAATAAAGCAATAGCAGAATGGAAAAACGCAAACCTCTATATAGCCTCAGTTGAGGCAATATAAGCAACAATACTGGTCAATACAGTAATGGTTATTTTGGTCATCAAATAGCTACGTTCACAATTGCCTCAAGCTTGCAGCACGATAAAACTACGAGTCACCTTGCAACCAAGGTGGAGTCGGTTCAATTCCCAGCGCAGGCGGGAAAAGACAACAGGATTGGAACCCATGGGAGTCATGTGGATCAGGACCCCCCAACCCCCTTTTAGAGGTAAAAGAGATACAACGGCTGAAACACTTGTCTGACGGGAGCATGTCTGATGATCAGATCTCCTCCTGTTGTATAGATTGCTATCACATCTAAAGAACAACTACAAATAAGCAACATTTAAGTTTGATCCACGAGAGAAAAATGCTGTATGTATCTAGAGTTTAAAAATAGTACTAAACAACTCGATCACAGACTATCAAAATAGACACAATATTATCTGTGTAAATAAAATAAGAAGTTAGTGAATAAATAAATAAACTATGTTACTTGAGTGAGTTTTACACAAGAACATTTCAAAGACTGGCTATGAGTTTGTTCTGGAAATGTATGGCTTAAATGGTTAAATAAAATATAAAAAAATAATAAATTAACATTTTTGTTGAGAAACGTAATGAAGATGAAAAACTGCAAGCAGAAGTGTGGGTTCTTAAGCACAAAATGAACTCAAAAATACATTGTTTCAATAACATGCAAATTTATCGTAAGATCTATACATGATTTCGCAAGTACTCACTTTAAATAGAACGCCAAAACAAACATTTCTCAGTTTAAAATATGGACCAAAAAAAAAAAAAAGACAGAAAAGAAATGAGCAAAATTTTCTCTTTCGAACAGGAAAAAGATCAATGATATACCACACACACACACACACCCACACACAAATAAAGAATAATAGTTCTCTCCCTTAGACTATTATACGAAAAGACCATTGTGAGGTTATCCATGAGACTGACGACCTCATTATGTCAAACTAATTGCTATAGAACCCACCGCTGACAGAAACCACACTGTTGTAGACTTCCATCAAAAAAGACACCTGCAGTGGTGTCTCCCTACTCTGTAAAGTCGACAAATGAAATCGATCACTGGGCACGAACATATAACTATAATTTAGGAATCGCAAGAAAATAGAACTGCCAATAAGACGATGAATCAGAAGGACATCCCTTAATCGAAAATAAACATTAGAGAAATAAAGCTCTTTCTGCCTGCCCTGAAACCAATATTAGATGGGTAAGTTCACAGCATAAGAAAATGAAGAAATAATACACTGATTGTTAGTTTTCAAATTATTATTAGTGCGAAAATAAAGTTTACTACAAGGGAGAGTAGAAAGTGCATAAATCAAAATGACACCGAAGAAAACGATAATTAACCAATAGTAAATTACTCACAAAGGGTGGCGTAGCTGTTAGAGAAAACATAAGCACACAATATGATAGATCCCACGACAGCCATGTTCTATGCACTTGTGCAGGTCGCACACTGAAGTATGTGTGGCTTAAAGTACTGGTAAATGGCAGGGGTTCACACCTTTTAGCTAATGGGGGGCATAATTTATAACCAGATGAAATTTGTACGCACGCGTAACATGATCCAGCCGCGACTGCATTGCTAATTTATTAATAACAGGCTGTTTAATGTTAAATTGTGGAAAGAAAGCAGCATGATTGGTTGTCGGCACAAAGCAAACATTCTAATAGTGAGTGCCCAGCTGGCAGAGAGGATAGTAGCATTTCGCTACCGTGGCTAGGTGGGGGTGCCGTTCAGAAGTTCCTGGTTCGATTCCCGGTTAGCCTATTACTTTTGTTATTTTTGTGTTGTCTAGTCTTCTACTTATTTATTTCTCACTAAGTGCCTGATAACATACCTTTGTGTGTTGTTTGTTTATTTATTCTAATGAGAGCACATTGTAAAGGGTTGCGACAGTTTGCCTTGTCTGATAGTTTCACAGAGACTTCTTGATATAAATATACAAATACATTTGTTTAAAAACTCAAGCGTTTCATAAAGTCTCAGTATTTTCCATGCTGCTCTGCAGTATATATATATATACTTACTGTCATACGCTTTCTCAAGTCCACATAGCTGATGTTTATGAATGTATGTCGTTTGTTTGACTGTTCTATAATTATTTTAGTCCCGTGTGGAAGACAAAGAACCAACAGGACTACATGTTTTTCAGGTATGTCATAAATGATCATTTATATGACGCTGTGCATGGAGCGGGCAACCTCATGATGTTAAATAAATTGCTTCACAAACTTTCGCTGTAAGAGTTTGTGTATTGGCGTAAGGGTTCTCAAAGAAACTATCTGAAATGGTGGCCCATGCTCCATGAAGAGCTAGCAAAAAGAGAAGAGATGATGATGATATTGAAACTTGGTATGTCATCTATACACGATCAGTTTTTCGAAATCCTGTTTGTGCTTATATGATTTTTCTTAATTTTATTTGGTCTGGCTTCACTCAAGTCAGAATTGTTCTGGTCAATGCCAGAATTGCTATACCTCACACGTTGATTTGTGTAGTGCAGCAGACTTTCTTGAGCACTTCAGCTGACACAGCCTTACTTCTTTAATCCCTAGTCACCGACTATCAAAACAGTCAGTGGCCATCACGCCTGGTGGCGTCGTCTGGTGGCAGCAACAAACTACTTCAATTTCGCTCGTCGGCGGCCATTCTTCGTGCAGTGCCCCAGCTCTGGTTCATTCTTTGTATCTCGGCCTCCTCAGTTCTCCACCAAGTTGACACAGCCTTTAATCTCATTTTATCGGTGCTGTACTTAGTAAAAAAAAAAAAAAAAGACACAGAAATAATAATCTTCATCTCACATGTCTAAGCAATCATATTGTATGACAACTGAAACATGGACAACAACAAAAAACGACCGCTGAGAGGTTACAGACTTTCACAAACAGGTGCTTGCGTAGAATAGAAGTATTGAAAGGTTCGACAAGGTCCCCAATGAACAGAACTAGACAATATCAATGAAACCAGTTGTGAAGACAAGAGGCTGGAGTAGGATAAACGCGCCACGATGAAGCCAGTTGACAGAATTAATAGTCAGCCCTTGCTTTCAAATGTGCAGGATAAGAGAAAGGGTAAGATCTAAAACACATTGAGGTAGGAGAATAGAAGACAGCACGGAATGAATATAGGAGACATAGAAAGACGTTGAACAAGGCTGGACGACTTGGCGTGAGTTTGTTGAAGGTATTTTCTCTACACAGTTGGCAAGAAAACGAAAATGGCTGTATACCGCTCCACCTATGTCCCGATCTTGACTTATAGATGCGAGTCATGGGCAATGACTACAACTCAAAAAAGCCAGCTCCAGTCCTTAGAAGTGTTGTATCTACAGAAGCAGGTTGACGTAACAAAATGAGACATGGTCAGCAACCAGACGATACGTCATGGTCTCAAAACTCAGCACCAGGACGATCAGAGTTCGCTTGGAGAACAATATTAGACAATCTTTGAAGGACCGATGACTAGATTGGAACCAGGCCAGGAGGAAGACAGCCGATAGGATAGTATGGCGCTCTCTCTTCCAAATCTCTACACCTAATGGTAGAAGAGGAACGATTAAGTAAGTAAGTTTATTATCTCCTTGGAGCTGAAGCGTGAGAATGAATGATTTAGATAAGAAAAAAATCGTAATTCCGCGACAAGCTAGCCTGAGAACCCCTGGGTTACAGATGATACCCACGTTCATATATGTTCATGTCTTGTGATTTCCAAGACTAACATCGCCCACATACAGTGACACAATTCAAAGGATACTGAGAAGGTAGGGCGGTTACGGAGAAAAAAAATATGTTGAATTTAAATACCAATAACGTATACTCATTTTGTAGAGTACTGTAAAGTAATACAAACAACATGAGGCAATTAAACACTCCCAATCACAAAATGTTCTATACTCTAAATAGTCAAGAAGTTAGCAAACAACAAATTCTAGTCTAAATTGTAATCACTAACAGCAACAATTGTAAATGACAACATGTATTTGAATATCTCTCAAAATTGACAATAAAGTGACACTAAATATCTTAATTATAACCGACAATTAGGTTGAACACGGTAGATCAAGATGTTGGATTAGCGGAGGTAAATTGAAGATCATCTGATGCTAGTCCGTTCTCATCTCATTTCTTTAAAAAAAAAAAAGAAAGAAAAAAAAAAAACATTTTTTTAGAGTAAGTGTTACAAAAGCCAAGAGAAAGTCAGGCATCCTCAGATCAAAAAGTTTTGATCAGTAAATATGTGAGGCGAAACAATTTCAAACAAATATGGAAACATTCATACATGACATGGACTGCCGTAGGCCAATTTCAACTATTTGACGCTCACAGGGAATTGGAGTTCCCATCTCCAGTTAAAAAGCGAAGATTTTTTCTAAATTAGATATCAGGAATATACGTATTACATTGTATTAAAAATAAAACAATATTTATATTTATTAGCTACATTTTGACATAAAACGTGTTACAAGAAAACTATAATCTTAAGTCAAAGGGGTCCCACTAGAATGGCTTAAATCGGGCTCCGCAACTACAAATACCGACCATGCATTTGTGTATTGTTCTCCAACACTTTTGAGGACCCGTTACTTGCGAAATACTCGAAACAGACCAAGGACGAATGCGGACGGTACAATTTTACCTTTGTAACTGGATGTCGAGACGTCCTTGCTTGGTGTCACAATATTATAATCTCTCGCTTTAACACGGGGAAAAGAAGGCGGAAGAAAGGAAGAATGTGGCAAGATAATAAATTTATCATGTATGAATGTGACATGTTATTTCCATAAGTTTCTTTTTTAAGTTAGAAATGTTGCCTCGATTTGGCGAAGGGCGCCCAGCAAAACCTAGATACAAAAATAAATAAAAGAACTTGTGGTCTAGTGTTGTTGGAATAAGTTGTAACATGCTGGCTTGAATTTAGCACATACCAGCAAGAATTATCTGCTGTTTCACAGTTGTTTGTCTTTTCACGTCTGATGTTATTAATGTATCCAAATATTGGAAACAGTGGATTCTTGTATACTCATTCCATTTATTATTTACGAACACGTATAATCGTCAAAACAATGATGGGGGAAGAATAAAAGACACATAATCCTTTCAGATCAGTAGCAAGTTAAGATAACTGGATCTTGCTCGGAACTCACGTTGTCGACTGAAGGAGGTTGCTCTAAATATTCCTAAAGTTATTAACACTAATTTTGTAATTGTTGCCTGCATTATATATATATATATATATATATATATATATAATATATATATATATATATTTATATATATATATATATATATATATATTTTATATATATATATATATATATTCATTCATTCATAACCCTCCACTCCCAAAGGAGCATAGGCCTTCAACAAACACATGCCAAGTCCTCCTGTCCCGTGCCATCATCTCAAGTTCTTTCCATGTTCTCCTCGTCATTTTCACCTCTGTTTCCAACTCTCTTCTCCATGTACTTCTTGGTCTTCCTCTGCCTCTCTTGCCCTGGGGGGGTTCCAGAACAAGGACTGCCTTGTAATGCTATCAACAGGTTTCCTCAGTGTGTGTCCTATCCATCGCCATCGTCTTCTTCTCATCTCTTGTTCCACTGGCACTTGTCTAGTTCTTGTCATCAGTTCCACTTTGGTAACCTTGTCATACCATTTTAATCCCTCTATTCTACGCAAGCACCCATTTATGAAAGTCTGTAGCTTTTTGGTTGTTGTCTTTGTTGTTCTCCATGTCTCCGAGCCATACAATAGGACTGACTTCACATTTGAGTTGAAGATTCTTATTTTCGTGTTGTATATATATATATATATATATATATATATATATATATATATATATATATATATATAGTTGATGTCTTGATGTTTATCTTGTTTCCTACTAGAGTTACTTGCCCTTAGGCTAGCTCTACTTTTCTCTTCTTCCTACTTCCTGTTTTCTAAGATGGCGAATTAAATATGTCGATCCTTGTATCTTGTGTTCAAGCTTCGTGATTATACTTCGTAACGTGAGTATGTATGACAGCCAGCCACGTCTCATTATATCTTACAATATTTACTACACACGACAGTAAAGATCAACATGGTGGCAGCGGTGTTTATTTCTACAGAATTCGGACTATTCTGCTGAATATCTTGTAACACGTGTGCTGAATGTCATTAGACTTGAGGTGAGATTACTGGTTATTGCTTGCATACCATTATTAGACATTTCGTCATGGCAGAACGGCCCTTATTTCGGTTACCACCCTGCCTAGACATAAATAACGTCGAACCAGACACATTTCTTAAATGGAGACGACAGTTAGATCTATACATGCATGCATCAGAGGTGGCGTCTAAACCCGATTCTGTTCGGGCAGCCATTATTCTACACTGTGCTGGACCTCAAGCTGTTGAAGTTTTTGATCAACTGGCAGAGGAAGGAGACCACTCTAATCCTAATAAAATTCTCGATTTGCTCCAGAACCACTGCAGCTCACGAAGCAATGAAGTATTACATACGTTCAGATTCTGGAACACACCTCTTCAAGATCCTTTTAATTCCTTTTTGACTGAGCTGAGAACTAAGGCAGATTTGTGCAATTTTAATGACAAGGATCGTATGATAAGAGACAAAATTGTCTTTACTGATAACAAAAGGTTACAAGAGAAGCTTTTGAGAGAAGCTGACCTCGATCTAAAGAAAGCCATTCACATATGCAGAGTCTTCGAGCAAACTGGAAAAGACATAAGTGAGATGAATAATACAGTACAACCTTCTGAAGCAAGGGTTGAACAGGTACAGAAAAAATCACTCAACCATAAACCTCCCAAGAGAGACACTTTGCTGCATACTGGTAAAGCTTGTCATTACTGTGGACAGAAACATCCGTTGATTAAGAAAAAGTGTCCCGCATGGGGGAAGTTTTGCTCAAATTGTGGGGGAAGAAACAATTTCAAAGTGAAATGCAAGAAAGTTTACACTGTTCACACAGAGTCAGTGGAAGATTCTGAAGTTTTTCTTAATTGTGTGAAGTCTAGCAAAGCTTGTACATCTGCACAACTCATTATCAATGGAAAAATGGTAAAATTTCAGTTAGACACAGCAGCTGATGTGAATACAATCTGTCAACGCTTTATGATGCAAAAACAACGGTTACCCATTAAACAGAGGCTTGTTATGTGGAATGGTACTAAGATGACTCCACTGGGAGAAGTTCTGTTAACTACTGAGAATCCTAAGACTGGGACAAAACACAATATAAGGTTTACTGTTGTGAAAAATAGATTCACATGTTTGCTGGGCAACAACACACTGCAGGATCTACAGTTTGTGACAGTCAACACAAACAAATTTATTGCTAAGGTGGCTACTGACAGTTCAGATAATGATCATAACTCTGATAACCATCTAGGTGTCCTGGGTGAAGCTGTGTTGCATATTGATCCTAATATTCGTCCAAAGGCACTGCCGTGCAGAAAAATACCATTTTCACTTAAGAGCAAGGTAAAATCAGAGTTTCAAAATCTAATGAACAGAGGTATATTAATACCAGTAGAGGAACCGACTGAATGGGTTAACCAAATGGCTGTTGTTGAAAAGTCTGATGGTTCCTTAAGAATATGCATTGATCCTAGACCACTGAATGAGACTTTGCAGAGGGAGCATTACAGATTACCAACTTTGGATGATGTATTGCCTGAACTCAATAATGCCAAAATCTTCACAAAGCTGGATATCAAGGAAGCATTCTGGCATATCAAACTTGATGAGAAGTCTAGTAAACTTACAACAATGATCACACCTTTTGGTAGGTTCAGATGGTCAAGATTACCATTTGGCTTGAATGTAAGCAGTGAAATTTTCCAGAGGCATCTAGCACAAGCTCTTGAAGGTCTTCATGGTTGCGTCAATGTTGCTGATGACATAGTTATTGCAGGTTGTGGATCAAACAGACAGCAAGCAATTAAGGACCATGATCTGAAGCTTAAAGCACTGAAACATAGGTGTAAAGAGAAAGGCATTAAACTGAATGATGCTAAAGCTCAGGAGAAGTGTAGTGGTGTTGATGGTATTGTATGATGGTGATATTACTAAATGTAATTGTATGAGGCCAGCTGTGAAGGCTCCTGAGATAAAATGTAGTTGAGAATTGTCAGAAGGCCTTTCTTGCTACCACTACGACCTCACACTTAATTTTTTTTTAATGAATGTGGCTACGTAAAGTGTCTAGGGTTATGCTATGTAGTGTGGTGTAATAGGTTATAGATATACCCACAGATATTTAACAAGACTAATAATATTAATAAATGTTAAAATACACCGAACTAACTCACGCGTGTAAAATTTTTTTTGATAGAATTATATTACATTTATTTTGTTCTGGATCAATTTTTTAGGTTGACCAGAACTTAAAAGGATTTAGAGATTATGAAAGAAATGCATGGAATATTATATCATAAATGCAATAGTGTACATATATATGTACTATACTAGTTAGTTTTATTAAAATGTTCTAGTAGTCATC
Source organism: Oreohelix idahoensis (assembly GCA_024509875.1). Taxonomy (NCBI): domain Eukaryota; kingdom Metazoa; phylum Mollusca; class Gastropoda; order Stylommatophora; family Oreohelicidae; genus Oreohelix; species Oreohelix idahoensis. The sequence goes on from JAMPIV010019726.1 coordinate 11,523, forward strand.
TACTTGGGAGGATAGTTAATGTTTGTGCTGTTGGGGTGGCCTCATCACACCTGTCTATATTGACTACACAGTGTCCAGAAAATGGTGGGAATTTTTATGGGGATATTAGTAACTACCAAGCGTTGGTGAATGTCCAGCAGACCAGAGGCTTACTCATCTTGTAGTTGTAGCTCTGGTGCTGAAATCTTGTGGTCCCACCTCTCCGTGCTGGCGGGCAATAATGGTGGTCTCTATCACAAGTACTGCACAGATACACTCGAGTAAAGTCACCAACTGAATAGACACTGCTTTGTTGACAACAGAAACTCACAGCTCTGCAATCAAAGTATGGGCCATGTGTCAAAATCTATTCTCTACCCACGTCTGGACACAACACTGACACAACAACCACATCATACAGACAGGTCAGATCTCTCTGACCAAACAGCACATTTACCATGGTGGTTTTACATCAGATAGAGCCTCCCAGACTATAGATTCTGAAAAATATTTATTAGTTTTCTGCCCTAAAAGAGGATAGGTAATATGTTTCATTATTCTCAACACTTGATCTGTCTTGCATAATCCTTGCTGGAGTTTATGTACATTGTTGGTCCCTAGACCCTGACTTGGGCGGGGGGTCTAGAGGAAATCCCTACTTGTTTGTAAGGCTAGATTTCGATATGGCAGTATCAAATCACTCAAACATGAAACAATATTCAAAATATATAAGGAAATAATTTCAATCTTACCAGATTATGAATAAATAACACAGAATTGCTAGCAAAACTCAGCTGAGCTGCTGGCTATAGTATGGCGTCCCTAAATTTATTTCACTTTCTTTCATATGGAAATCACCACACTTTAAAATCTGTGTCTATCACTGAACAACTATTGAAGAATGGCCCCAAATGCGCTCTGAGCGCTAATAATATGATTGTCTGTGGCCAATCACTGCCTAGGTTTATTTTAAATTCAAATTTCCTACCCTAAAGTCATTTCAGTCATGCTTCAGTCAAGTATGGATGGTTATCTGTTAGTCTGTCCGTCTCTACTTGTGTTTCTACAAAAATGTACTCGATTTTTGAACCAACCTTTCTCTCCCCTCCAAAATTTTGTCGTTAAAAGTTATATTTAGACACAGCCACCACCAATGTCCCTCTCTTCCATACTACGTAGATTTGAACACCTGCGTCCCAAGGTCGTGTTTTTTTGTGCAATTAGCGACACTTTTAGATTCAATACAGTCTGTCGATGATGTGAACAACACTGTCTTTTGTCATTATCTTCAATATTATCTATCCGTCTGTAAAATTAAGACCATATTAGTTCACTGCTCAGAATGGGCCATCCGGCCAGCTAATTTTTATATTCCTAACATTAATATTAAGAAAAAAGTACTTTTTAAATTTTGTAATATTCCAAACATCTGCGTTTTAGCCGCTGAATTCAAATCAAGGGCTTGGTATTGCAAAAGCGTCCAATAAATGACTGTAGCGTAACATATCTATGGTCCCTTCTGTCGAGTTGCTTACTTTTTATGTCAACTTGGGAAACGTGACTTTTCTCCGTTTCCCCCCCCCCAATTGCGTCTCCTTAGCCTTTCTAGTCTCACGCAATCTTTCCAGTCATATTTTTTTTTCCTTTTTGATCCGCCGTTCCCCTCCTGTCTAGCAAGTCAATTATTATGGAGGATGATGACCCGCGGTCTAGGCGATCATGTACTATTCGCAGCCTACGCATTATGTTTTTTTCCTTAAATGTTATCTTTGGAGGTATTTTACCGTTGTATCTCTGTCAATTTCACTACAAGAAGAAAGAAGAAATTACCTTCATGGGTCACCTTATTACTGTTCGAGGTGTTGAACCAGACAAGAAAAAGGTTGAGACAATACTAAACATGCCCGTTCCTAAGGACTGTCATGAGGTTCGCAGATTTTGCGGCATGATACAGTATCTAGCACAGTTTCTCAACAATCTTTCAGAAGTTCTTCATCCAATAAGAGAACTTACACGTAAGGATACTCCCTTTATCTGGTCTGCTGAATGTGAACAAGCTTTCAAGAGTGTCAAGAAACTGATTACTTCTACTCCAGTACTCGCATACTATGATCCTGATGAATCTTTGTGCATTCAAGTTGATAGTAGCAGCTATGGACTTGGAGCTGTCCTCCTACAAAATGGTCATCCAATAGAGTTTGCTTCAAGAGCTCTAACTGAAACAGAACAACGATGGGCTCAAATTGAGAAGGAGCTCTTAGCTGTTGTATATGGTTTGGAACGCTTTGACCAGTACACTTATGGAAGGAAAGTTACAGTCATCAACGACCATAAACCTTTGGCAGCCATCGTTAAGAAACCTCTGAGTCAAATTCCTCGAAGACTGCAGAATTTACTGATGCGCAGCCATCGATATGACTTTGAATTCCAATGGGTACAAGGTTCCGATCTTCTTATAGCCGACACACTGTCCAGAGCTTGTATTCATAATGTCACATTGGATTCCTTAGCTGATAGAGCAATGCAGGAGCTGATGCACCTGTAAGATTACCTGAAATACCAGATGTGATGATGGAAAAGATTAAAGCTGAAACTCTCAAAGACAGTGTGCTCCAGAGGTTGAAGTCGACCATTTTGGATGGGTGGCCTAAAAGAAAGTCAGATGTACCAGCTGAGCTTATGCCTTATTTTGACATTCGTGACACCCTGACAACAGAACAAGGCATAATACTTAAAGGAGAGCGTATTCGTATCCCAAAAGCACTGAGGCCTGAAATCAAGCAGAAGCTACACACTGCTCATCTTGCATTTGACAGCATGATGCGCCGGGCCAGAAGTTGTCTGTTTTGGATCGGCATGACGGCTGAGATTCGACAGATAGCTGACAGTTGTCCAGAATGTCAAGAAACGAAGGCAAGGAATACTAAAGAACCTTTAAACCAACACTCAAGAGGTTTATCACCTGGGAGAAAGTTGGCACTGACATCTTTAATATAGAAGGCCGATATTATTTAGTCCTGACTGACTACTTCTCCAACTTCATTGAAGTAGACTTTCTACCTACAATGACAGCACAGTTAATCATCAGGAAATTGAAGTCTCATTTTGCTCGTTATGGTGTCCCTAAAGTTATTGTATCTGACCAAGGTACCCAGTTTACGTCTGCACAGTTCAGATCATTTACTGCTAGATGGGGAATACTTCATGTTAAATCAGCACCAGGTCATCATAAAGCCAATGGATTAGCTGAATCTGTTGTGAAACTCATCAAGGGTATGATGAGAAAGACTGTTCAAAATAATACAGATGCATATGAGGCACTACTTGAACTTCGTAATACGCCGAGACAAGGGTTTGATCTAAGTCCAGCAGAAATACTGTTCAACAGGAAACTGCGTACACTGATACCTTCTGCAGTGAAACCCATTGCATCTCACAGTAGAGTTATTGAAAGTAGAGGCAAGAGAGACAGATCAGTGAAGAAGTATTATGATAAAACTGCTCATGATCTGCCCAAGTTGTCTCACCAGCCAGTCTACTATCAAGACCCTGAACAACCAAACTGGCAACCTGGAAGGATTGATAAGAGGCTCTCTGAAAGATCTTATCTCGTTGAAGGGGAGAATGGAGGTCAATATGTCAGAAACAGAAATCATCTAAGACCTAAAACAACACCTTTCACACCTGATCTCGAGGACCTGGAAATTGATGTCTCCTCTCCAGCTCTACCCGAGCAACAGGTTGTTTTGCCAGACATGGAAAACACTAGTGAAGTGAACATTTCCAATCCTCCAGAAGTTGATCCTTCAACTCCAACTACTTCTAGTCCTGGGAAAGCTGGCAAAGATCAAGAACAATCTCTCCTACCATCTTGCCCTAAGAGACCCCAAAGAGATCGCAAGAAACCCTCTTGGATGAATGACTTTGTTCACTCATAAAGAAGGGAGGATGTTGATGTCTTGATGTTTATCTTGTTTCCTACTAGAGTTACTTGCCCTTAGGCTAGTTCTACTTTTCTCTTCTTCCTACTTCCTGTTTTCTAAGATGGCGAATTAAACATGTCGATCCTTGTATCTTGTGTTCAAGCTTCGTGATTATACTTCGTAACGTGAGTATGTATGACAGCCAGCCACGTCTCATTATATCTTACAATATTTACTACACACGACAGTAAAGATCAACATATATATATATATATATATATATATATATATATATATATATATATATATATATATATATATATATATATATATATACGAAAGACGGTAAAATAGTAACGCCTCTTAATTTTTAATTTCATTCAATAGGCAAGAAAACAGATAAAATTCACATTGAAATGTAGCCCCAAGTCTGAACTTCAAAAATTTATTTCTCAATGTAGTCTCCGTTATTTGTTACAGTTTTTGTCCATCTTCTCACAAGGGCATGTATCCCCGCACGGTAAAAATGTGTGTCCTGTTTACTAAACCACTGGCGTACGGCGCGTTTAAGGGTCTCGGTGTCCTCAAAGTGATGTCCACGAAGATCTTCTTTCAGTGGTCCAAACAGATGGAAGTCAGAAGGTGCAAGATCGGGACTGTAAGGGGGATGTGGTAATAATGTCCAGCCTAATTCTGCAATCGCATCAATGATGCTTTTAGCGATGTATGGCGTGGCATTATCGTGCAACAGTAGTGCAGTTCTCTGATCTTTTAATGGGTAAAGTAGCCGAAGACGACCTCTAAGCTTCTTCAAAGTTTCAATGTAACGGTCTGCATTCACCGTGTTTCCCTTTTCCAAGAAATCGAGAAGAATCACACACTTCTTATCCCAAAACATGGAGGCCATAACTTTCCCTACAGATGGTGAGCTGTCGAACTTCTTTCTTGTCGGCGATGTTGTATGATGCCATTCCATTGACTGCCTCTTGGATTCTGGTTCAAAAAAATGAACCCAAGTCTCATCACCTGTCACAATATTCGATAAAAACTCTTCTCCTTCAGTTTCGTAACGGTGCAGGAGGTTGATGGCTATGGTTTTCCTTGTTTCTTTCTGTCTGTCAACATTCTGTGTACCCACCGTGCACAAACTTTTGAATAACCCAGGTCTTTAATGATGTTCTGGACACTGCCTTTACTAATGGACAACATGGAAGAAAGTTTATCCAGTGTTACCCGACGGTCACCACGAATGATGCCATCAACTCGATGAATGTTGTGTGGAGTCACTGAGGTAGACGGACGGCCAGTCCGCTTTGCGTCAGCCATTGAGGATTGACCTACTTCAGCTTCGTCACAACGATGTACCCAACGTCGGACAGTGCTAACATCCACTGTTGAATCTTCATAAACATTCTTTAAACGTTCGCGGATGCGAATTGGGGTCTCGCCTTCAGCATTGAGGAATTCTATGATGTCGTGGAATATTCTAATCCACATATATAAATTATTAGGTAAATATGAAGCCTAACAAATAAAATTAATAAAGAGAAGAGCAATGGTAAAATAACAGTGCTGTCACAAAGAATGTACTAGAAATCCCCCTTGTTTTATGCTTCGTCTGCAAATTGTAACGCTTTCACGTTGATAGTAAAAGCTTACTGTATTATTACCCGCTTTCTTCAATGAAACGTGTGCTGCATTTCTAAGAAAAACATTGAGAGGCCCTGCGTAATGACCTAAATTAATCCTAACATTAATTATATTACGTTACCAAAACGAACGAACAGATGGACTCAAATATAGAGAGAGAGAGAGGGGCGAATAAAACCGGGAACGCATGCAACACGCGTCGCGCGATACACAAATGCTGCCATCACGCGTGTAAGTCTACATGCACTAATTGTTTTTCAGACGGACAGTGATAAAATACACTACCCTTTCCCAGAGTTAGGTTTATAAATCATAAAAAACTCTTATTAGGAAAGACAACATTAGATGGGTTTACGGTTGAAAACATAACAGTACCCAGACAGCACATCTTCGAAACAGGAGGTAGAAAATACATATTTTGAACGCAGCCACGTAGCTCTTTCAAATTGGTATATTTGGGTTCCTTAGGGCTTGCTGACAAATAATATGTAAAACGTTACGCAAATAGTCCAGGAATTAATAAATTATACCCAAAATAAAATAGTGAGGATGCCTGACAGCATGGAATCATTTCTGCTCATAAAATTTTTATAACGTGTTTGAAAAAACCTTACGTTACATAAATAGCCTACCATGTAAACTCCCAATTGATTGGAGCGCAACAAATGAAAGCCTAACCACGATTGGTCGGACTATAAATACTATCTTTCGTTGTTAGGGGAAACGGGGAAAGGTAACATTTTTTCAAACACTTGTCGAAACGGGGCCTCATTGGCTAGACTCGCTGGATATAATCACTTGGGAGCGTTAGTTCGAAACCACTTGTTTAAATAAGCTTGATAAAGCATCAGTGCGTTGAAGCCAGCTCACAATTTTGCTAAAATAAAAGCCTGGAACATAAGCAGATGGAAATTTGTGCCAGTAATTGTGCCAGAATTCATTGCTAATCAACGTATCTGTGTTTATTTCCATGAAATTGTGGGACAGTGGTCTTGATGGTACTGAGCAGCACCTGGTCAGAGCTTTTGCTGAATCCAGTGTCGGACAGCATACTCCTTGGTCCTTTTAGCTATCAGTGAGGTGTCTCCAGAGCCCAGAGGAGAATTCGAGCAGAGGAGTCCTTTCCTGCCGCCATCACGCCAGATAAGCTAACTTGGCCAGCTGAGCTCAACATTATGTCCCCTCATCTTGAAATGACTTTGTAAAAATAATATTAAGAGGGGAAATTAATTGTCTTAATATCAGGAACTGAGAACATCTCCAATACTAATTTCCTTAAGACAAACTATTGAAGTCATGATGACAAATACCAACAGAGCTTGAACAAAACAAAACCAGTATTACCTCATTTTACTACTACACAACTGACACACATAGAATATTTGTAATAATATATGTCACTACAATATTCATATTAAATACATTCTGTACATAACTTGTAATTTAAATTGATTGTGATTCCTGGTTCCCTTGTAGTTGAATCAGGACACATATTCATTCATGCCAGTAATGAATACATATTGTTATTTGAAAAGTTACGAGTGACTTCTTTAAGATATTCTCATAGAGTGTTATATGTATGTGAGTGTCACAGTGTTGTTAAGAGTAGTGGATTAAATTAAATTGTTTATCTGTCTGTTGTTGTGACTTACACTTCATCATACACATACCCTAGACACATAACGTAGTCATCACACTATTCCAGAATAATTCTGACTGAGATATATAGATATGTGGTAGCAAGTAAGGTTATATATAATACACTACTCTTATTAGATATATATACCTTCACAGCTGATCTCAGTCAGTACACTAAGTCCCCTATAAATATTTATAACATCCCACTTCACCACATATGACATAACGTTGTTTTAACCGAACGTCTTTGGCAGCCATTTTTAAACTGTTACAGTGGTGCCACCTGTTACAGAAACAGGTTAGTAATGCTATACAGTGCAGAAGAGTGAGGAATCCTGCTAAATTTACAAATTGCACACCGATGCAGTATTTACATACATACAAAATAGGAGGCATTACTTTTTGACCTTCCCTCGTATATATATATATATATATATATATATATATATATATATATATATATATATATATATATATATATATATATATATATATATCGCTGTATATATATATATATATATATATATATATATATATATATATATATATATATATACATAAGATATAATTTTCCCTTCTCGTTGACTAAGGGAAAGAATCACAGTACATAACAAATAACTAAATATATGTATTCATATGATATTTTTCTAGAATTGTTCACTTATTATTCTAATATATACACAAATATGTATTTGCAGATGTACTGTAAGCTATATAATTATGGAAATACTTCCACTTTTGATGGCTATGTGTCAGCTTGTATGAAAAGTAAAATGTTACAAAATCATAAATGATTACTGTTCTGGCCGCTGTCGGTCAAGGAAAAAGTAAACTTCGTATCGGAGATGAGTTTACAGACCTAAACATTAGTCTATCCCAGTTTGCCGATGATGCTGCAATATGGATAAGTGGCACAAATTTACCGTTCCTATATAAAACCATACAAAAAACAAATAGACAAAGTGTTAGAGTGGATGGGGATTCCATCTAAACGCCAAAAAAAAAACAAACAAACAAACAATAGGAATGATCTTTAGTAGAGGACTGATAGTTAAAAATAGTATAATAGATATAAAAATAAATGAACAAACGTGCCAAAACGTGTAGGTTCCTAGGAATGACACTAGACCAACTGGAATAAACATATAGAAAAACTAGTATAAAACAGCAGAGGACTGATAAATATTCTAAAATCGTACATAAAAGGTAACGGATGGAGAGCGAGCAATAAGACAATGATAACCTTTAACAAATCATTCATAAGCGGTAAACTGGACTATCACCTATGTGTTACCGGGGCCCGAAAGGGGAGCAAAGAATAGTAACACTGTACCCTACCAGGCATGTCGTAAAAAGCGACTAAGGAGGGTTGGGCATGGGGCTGGTTACCCTATCCCGTAAAAAACTTTTTACCACAAAAACTTCAACAAACATGTACAAGTCAAATAAAGAATATAAATCAACTCAGCCGCCCAAGACAGAAGAAGGTCCTCTGGACAGGAGGCGCATGAAGCAACCTAGAGAAAGCCGAAAGGAGTCTGGGTTGCCGACTAACCTTTTTTCGTCTAGGAAAATCTCCAGGATTGGCACCTGGAATGTTCGCACTCTGTGTGAAAAAGGGAAAACTGCACAGGTAGCAGCAGAAATGACAAATTACAGGATTGATATCCTGGGTCTCTGCGAGACATGGTGGAAAGGCATAGAGAAGAAGAGATTGATCACAGAAGAAAGGGTGTTGTCCTCAGGACATGAGGAGGAAAGAGCCCACCACAGTGAAGGGGTGGCTCTAATGCTGTTCAAGGAAGCACATAAGGCACTTATAGAATGGGAAGCAATGGGACCCCGAATTATAACAGCAAGGTTTAAATCAGCCAAAAAGAAAGTAAATATAAACATCATTCAGTGTTATGCACCAACAAACGATAAAGAAGAATCTGAGAAAGAAGACCTTTACACCAGACTACAAAGTGTCTTGGACAATAAGAAAAGAAAGGACATCACTGTTTTGATGGGGGACCTAAATGTGAAAATAGGAACAGACAACACTGGCTTTGAAGAAATAATGGGAAAGCATGGATTAGGTATGATGAACGAGAATGGGGAACTATTAGCAAACTTCTGTGCTTCAAATCAACTAGCTATAATGGATATCACTAGACCACAGAACTGAGAATCAGATTGATCACATATGCTTAAGCAAGACGTTTAGGTCATCATTGCATGATGTGAAAGTATGTAGAGGAGCATATGTTGTATCAGACCACCATCTTCTGTTGGCTAAAACAAAATTAAAACTCAAGAAATTTACAACAGCAGATAGCTATAGACAACAGTATAATGTGGGATATATAAGAAATCAGGAAATAACAGAAAATTTTTCAATCACAGTATCCAACAAATACCAAGTACTCCAACAGCTGGACGATGAAACAGATACGGAAGACCACTGGCAACAAGTAAAAAATATATGGAACGAGACATGTGTAGAAGTACTGAAAAAAAGAGAACATCAGCACAAAGCATGGATAACAACAGAAACCATTAGTAAGATAGAAGACAGGAAAAACAAGAAAGCAGATTTAAACAGAAGCAAAACCAGAAGCTCCAAAGCCAAGGCTCATGAAGTGTACATAGAAGCAAACAAAGAAGTAAGAAGAAACATCAAAAGAGACAAGATGAAATATATTGATGATTTGGCAAGAGAAGCAGAGGAAGCTGCAGCTAATGGAAATATGAGGGACCTGTACAACAACACAAAGAAGATAACAGGGAAATATAAGCAAGCAAATGGCCTCATAAAAGATAAGAATGGAAAATTGCTTAGTAATATACTAGAACAAATGAAGAGATGGACAGAACATTTTGAGGAACTTCTTGTGACGTAATGCGTTAATAAGAGTAGCAGATGTTGATAGTGTAAAAGACTAGACATGTAAATTATCAGTCTCGGAGAAGAGCACTGGTGTATGGATGGCACAGGTATAGATATAGCTGTAAAGAGCACACGTCTGGATGGAATTAGTATAAATCAAGAGCTCTAGAGTGCTACCGTCACCTAACTATACCGTGACAACGTTAATACAGCAAAATATAACTGTCAACAATAAGAAATTGACAAGACATAAAATTACAATTTACTGAATTATTTATTAATGTACATCTAGTTTCTTATTTCTCTTTTGAACATCGGAAGATCTCAATTAAAATGAAAAATACAAAAATCAACAATATTTATAACTTTTTACATAAAGTTCATGTCTACGTTAATCTTAATGTCTTTTGCCTGCACTGGGTTAACACAGATTGCACTTTTCATCACTACACAGTCTCTTTTGGGATCTCACAGAAGGTTTTGGAATATAACACTTAGGACTTAGCTTTACAGTCCTGGACAATGTCTGGTAACACACGAGTGTAGTTGGAATACAGCTTCTTGGATCTTATGTTTGGCTAGCCAAGGAATGATGGAGCCAAAACACGTGAACTCCGTCACACACACACAGTATACGTTGAGTGGATGGTAGTTTCAGATCAGGCTGTTCCAAACTAGACCAGTAAACCCCTTTTAGGATAAATCAGAAGTAGAACTGACTGAAGGCTTGGCAAAAGTTCAACTGCCCGGCATAACAAATAGGAATGAACTTGCTCAGGTGTTGATCCTTCTCTCCCTCTCTGCCTTCAGATTCGTCTCTCTTCCGAGGTTTCAATTTTTCGTGTGTAACCTGTCTGCCACGATTTCTCTCTATTTATACACAGCCAGCGAGCGAGCGAGAAAGCATCTCACGTCTGTGGCTAAAATGTTCGTTCCAAACAGCTCGCGCAGTGGTTTTGTGTTTTCTTATTTTCTTCCTCCGTTCCGTTCTTTTTATCTTTTGTATGAATCATGTGTGTTTATACCTTACTTTAATTGTACCATCCACAGCTTCTTTCCCTCCAATAATTTCCTCTATTTGGTTTGTCTTAGAATTTATATAATTTTCCAAAGTGGCTTAACTTGACAAAATATGACGAAGTTGTCTGTTCTCAAGCTTCTATCTTCTTTTTGCAACAACGGTGGAATTAGTTGTTTGAAAGGAAATAAATGTGGACTTCTCCGCTCCTAACGATACTATTATCAACTCTTTCTGATCATTCCTTCTTTTTATATGAATTTTATTCGTTAGCTATCAAACCAAATATCGCTTCGTTTATGTAGCCAGTACACAGCGCTGGAAAATGATAGCGAGAGGCCCTCGCGTCCGCTCGGTTTAAAAATATCCCAACCAAGAATTTGTCTTGCGTATTTTTTTTTCTCACCACGCGACATAGCCCTCCTCTTTAAGCTGTAGCTCGCTCAGCAGACCTAAAAAAATGTGCTGAGACTAATTCTGGTAGTTCTCTCCTTCCGCTGTAGTGGGGTGTCTACTTAAAAAATCCGCGCCAACATTCTGCTTTCCCGGTATGTAGTTTACCGTAAAGGAATATGGTTGTAATAATAAACTCCATCGTAAAAGTCTAGAGTTTAGTTTTTTTGATGCAGCTAAAAATGTTAGCGGCTGATGATCACATTGTACTGTGAAGTGGGCTCCATAAAGATATGGTTGAAACTTCTGGATCGACCACACCAACGCTAGACATTCTTTCTCAATGGTTGAATAGTTTAACTCTGCTGCATTTAATTTCCTACTGGCATACGCCACAGGCAAAAGTTCTTCTGGCTGTTTCTGCAATAAGGTTGCCCCAATTCCAATATTGCTTGCATCCGTTCTCAAAATAAACTCCTGCGTTATATCTGGCAATTTCAGAATGGGTTTACTCGTGAGCTTTTGCTTCAACTTTGTGTAAGCATCCTCACATTCTGCTGTCCACTTTACATTGTCGGGTTGCCCTTTCTTTGTTAGATTAGTCAGAGGGGCACAGAGTGTATTGAAGTTTTGGATATATTTTTGGTAAAACCCGCACAAGGAAACAAACGATCTTACATCTTTCTTTGTCTTGGGTCTAGGTGCCTTCCTCAACTTCTCTACATTCTTGGGGTCTGGTGACATATTTCCCCTGGAAATTGTGTGTCCTAAAAATTCCAACTCCTGACAACCAATAAAGCATTTAGTTGGACGAGCAGTCAGCCCCGCCTGTCTAAGTCTATCAAATAACATGGAGAGTGCCGATAAATGTTCCTCAAATGTTTCTGTGGAGATGAGGATATCGTCCATGAAATTTGCAATAGAGGGGTTCTTTAGTGGTTCCAGTAATTTTCTCATCATACGAGAAAATACGCTTGGAGCATTTTTCAGTCCAAAGGGTAATACATTAAATTCATAATGCCCGTCAGACGTACTGAATGCCAACATGTGCCGAATATCAGCTTTTACTGGGATTTGATAATATCCTTTACTCAGATCCACTTTGGACAAATACTTTGCTTTGCTAAGAGCTGAGAACAACTGATTTGTATCAGGCAAGGGATCAGCCTGTGATTCAGTGACAGCATTAAGCTTCCTGTAATCTATGCATAATCTGTGTTCTCCACTAGCTTTCCTGAGTAACACTACACTTGCACTATATGCTGATTCTGAATTAGAGATGATCTTCTCCTGTAGTAGGTAGTCAATCTCTTCCCTTAAGGCTTGAGCTTTTGCATAAGGAATAGGGTAAGGTTTTACACATATTGGTGTGGGGTCAATTACTTTCATGTCATACTCTAACAGATTGGTACACCCTGGCTTATCTGTGAGCACATCTGTATGGGTTTCTAACAACTTCTGAACCTGCTTCCTCTGTTCATGAGTTAAGTGATCACTGATTTGTACCTGATCAAAACTCTCGGATTCCTTTAATGGATATTCTATAGAGGTGAGAGGTTCGTCCTTCATCTCTGTTGCAATGGCTAGGGTCATCATATGTGCTACTTCCGAAGATGACCTATCGTAATACTTTTTGAGTAGATTGACATGATACACCTTTTCTTTTCCTTGTTTGTCAATCTTGTAATTTGTTCTATAGACTTTCTCCAACACTACATATGGTCCCTGCCAACCTATCTGCAATTTATTATTGCTGCTGGGCAACAGAAGAAGTACCTTCTCTCCTACAGCAAGTTCCCTGTCCTTTGCTTTTTTGTTATAGTACTCAGCATGCTTTCTCCTAGCCTGTCTTAAGTTGTCGTTTGCCAGTTTCCAGCCTGTTTTCAAACGAGAGGTTAACTCGTTTACGTACTGGTATGATGAGGTTACAGTTTCTTCTGCCTTCTCATCAGTCCATGTCCGCAACAATGCTTCCAAAGGACCTTTTATTGGTCTACCAAACAACAATGTCGCCGGAGCCAATCCAGTTGAGTTATGTGGGACTTCCCGGTATGCAAACAGTGCTGCCGGTAAGTAAGTATCCCAGGTATCCGGTTTTTCCAATGCCAGCTTTCTCAGAATAGAGATTAGGGTTCCATTGAAGCATTCTACTGCCCCGTTCCCTTGGGGGTGATAGGGGGAGCAGTGGTAGTGTCTGGCCTGAAATATTTTGAACACCTCTTCAGTTAGTCTTCCTCTAAACTGGGATCCATTGTCCGTCAGTATCTGGTGAGGAAATCCTAACCGGGTAAATATTGTGAGAAGTGCCTCTGCCACATGCTTGGAATCAATAGAAACCATAGCTACTGCCTCTCCCCACATCGAACATGTGTCCACTAAGGTAAGAATATAACTATTTTTCTTCTTTGTTCTGGTGAGGGGTCCCACAATGTCCACTGCAACACGTTCAAATGGTGTTCCCATGATAGGCATCTCTCCCAGTGTTGCTGGTGCCGTCCTATGTTTAGGAGCTACTCTTTGGCATTCTGGGCAGGATCTCACATATCTCTTTATATCTTCCATGATTCCTGGCCAGAAGTAGTGACAGGCTATCCTTTGTCCAGTGGCACCTATCCCCATATGTCCACTGAATGATACAGCATGTCCTAGCTCCATTACCTTCTCCCTATATGAAGTGGGTACAACTAGCTGTCCATGTCCTTGTGGTCCAATTCCAGCTTTTCTGTATAACAGCCCATTCTTCATGTAAAAGTCTCCCTTGACTGGAGGGTTATGAGCTTTTGGCAGTTTGCCAAAACAAGGCTTCAAAGTGCTGTCTGCTGCTTGAGCCTTTTTCATCTCTTCCGGATGAGTATTTATAGGATTTTCCTCCATTTTCTTGGAGCTTGACCTGGTCTGGACTGTTGCCATAATTACAGGTTTTACTGGTTCTCCTAAGAAAACATACCTACATCCCAGAATTATTGGGTAAATAGATCATCCATCACCGCTGCTTTGATCTCTCCTTCCACATAGCGAGACCTAACATTGATTCTGGCTATGGGCAATGTCATGGTTCCTGCTCCTTTTACTGGTCCTTGGATTTCCACTGTTTCTGTGGTTATCTGTCCCTGGCTCACCAGAGAACAACACACGACCGAGTCAAAGTCCAAGCCTGTGTCATATAAGCACAGTACTTGAGTGCCATTCACGGTCACTTCCTCACAGACAGGGGGATGATGGAGGTCCTTCTGACTCACTGCCAGTTCCTTCCTTCCCTGGTTCCCTGTCGTAAGACATGCAGCGTGATGAGGAGGGTATTTCCGTCTGCATTCTGCAGTATTGTGGTTGCTCATTTTACAAGTCTTACACCACTTATCTTCCTTTCTTGAAGGTCTCCTGTCTGATCCTAAAGGGGTTCTTTCCTTGTAGTCCCATCTGGGCCTATTCTTGAATGCGTTGTCCTGGTTGTGGCCACTTCCTTCAGACACTGTATAGTTTTGTGGTTTCTTAAATACTTCTACATGTTTCTTCTTAGCTCCTTGATTCATGGACTGAGCCAATTGGTGGCTTTCTGCGTAGGTGATTATGTCATCTAACCTATCTCTTTTATTCTCTATCAGGAACTTTTTAGTTTCAGGGGTTATGGAATCTAGTAGCTGTTCTATCAACATCATCTCCTTTAGCCCCTCGAAATCTGGAGAAAAGTTTCCTAACTTACACCACCTTAGTAGGTAAGTCTCCAATCGTGTCGTAAATTGCTGATAAGTCTCTCCAGCCTCCTTCTTAGCAGTTCGGAATTTTTTTCGATAAGCCTCAGAGTTCTGTTCATAACGAACAAGCAATGCCTGCTTCAGGGCTTCAAAATCTTCTTGATCTTCCTTTTGTAGTTTCAAGAATACTTCATAAGAAACTCCTCTCAATCCTTGAGATAGCTTCAAATTCCACTTTTCCTTTTCTAAACCATAAGTTGTGGCTAGCCGTTCAAATCTGTCTATATAGGCTTCTATGAAGTCCTCCTTCTCCACAAATGGGTCCATATGAAAGTTCATGGCTCCATTTGAAGTACTTTGGTTGGAGTTGCTGTTGTTGGAGTGAGGTGATGTGCTCCCACTGGAACTAGCAACCGATTGAAGTTCCAGCTGCCTCATCCTCAGCTCTTGTCCTCTCTCAGCTTCCAACCTCTTAGCTTCAGCCTCAACCTCTAACCTCTTTGTTTCAGCTTCCAACTGTAGCCTCTTAGCTTCTCTTTCCGCTTCTGCTTGCAACCGCCTTTCTTCAGCCTCTAATTTCTTTGCTTCTCTTTCAGCCTCTAATCTCTTTGCTTCAGTCTCTAATTGCAACTTTCGTTCTTCCCTGTCCATATGCTTATCCACTTCCGTAGTAACATATTGGATGAGAGCTTCATCTGACAAACCAAGTTCCTTACCCATCTGCATGATTGCAGTTTTGAACTTTACCAAGTCAGCCATGGCGTTACGTTGAAAGGAGTATCTAATGTTACTAGTAATTAATTACTTAAGCTAACTTAATTAAAGACGTACAATATTCCTTCAACCAATGTGAGAGACCACTGTTTAACTTGTGTACTACAAAAATACTTTTCAAAAAAATTTAAAATTTACTTTTTTCAAAAAATAAATTTTTTACTATTACCAAGACTTCCTATGAGAAAGAGATACAAGAAGGATATATATACTGGCTCAGGATAATAATATTATCCCGCGAACGAGCCCCCAAAATGTGACGTAATGTGTTAATAAGAGTAGCAGATGTTGATAGTGTAAAAGACTAGACACGTAAATTATCAGTCTCGGAGAAGAGCACTGGTGTATGGATGGCACAGGTATAGATATAGCTGTAAAGAGCACACGTCTGGATGGAATTAGTATAAATCAAGAGCTCTAGAGTGCTACCGTCACCTAACTATACCGTGACAACGTTAATACAGCAAAATATAACTGTCAACAATAAGAAATTGACAAGACATAAAATTACAATTTACTGAATTATTTATTAATGTACATCTAGTTTCTTATTTCTCTTTTGAACATCGGAAGATCTCAATTAAAATGAAAAATACAAAAATCAACAATATTTATAACTTTTTACATAAAGTTCATGTCTACGTTAATCTTAATGTCTTTTGCCTGCACTGGGTTAACACAGATTGCACTTTTCATCACTACACAGTCTCTTTTGGGATCTCACAGAAGGTTTTGGAATATAACACTTAGGACTTAGCTTTACAGTCCTGGACAATGTCTGGTAACACACGAGTGTAGTTGGAATACAGCTTCTTGGATCTTATGTTTGGCTAGCCAAGGAATGATGGAGCCAAAACACGTGAACTCCGTCACACACAGTATACGTTGAGTGGATGGTAGTTTCAGATCAGGCTGTTCCAAACTAGACCAGTAAACCCCTTTTAGGATAAATCAGAAGTAGAACTGACTGAAGGCTTGGCAAAAGTTCAACTGCCCGGCATAACAAATAGGAATGAACTTGCTCAGGTGTTGATCCTTCTCTCCCTCTCTGCCTTCAGATTCGTCTCTCTTCCGAGGTTTCAATTTTTCGTGTGTAACCTGTCTGCCACGATTTCTCTCTATTTATACACAGCCAGCGAGCGAGCGAGAAAGCATCTCACGTCTGTGGCTAAAATGTTCGTTCCAAACAGCTCGCGCAGTGGTTTTGTGTTTTCTTATTTTCTTCCTCCGTTCCGTTCTTTTTATCTTTTGTATGAATCATGTGTGTTTATACCTTACTTTAATTGTACCATCCACAGCTTCTTTCCCTCCAATAATTTCCTCTATTTGGTTTGTCTTAGAATTTATATAATTTTCCAAAGTGGCTTAACTTGACAAAATATGACGAAGTTGTCTGTTCTCAAGCTTCTATCTTCTTTTTGCAACAACGGTGGAATTAGTTGTTTGAAAGGAAATAAATGTGGACTTCTCCGCTCCTAACGATACTATTATCAACTCTTTCTGATCATTCCTTCTTTTTTATATGAATTTTATTCGTTAGCCATCAAACCAAATATCGCTTCGTTTATGTAGCCAGTACACAGCGCTGGAAAATGATAGCGAGAGGCCCTCGCGTCCGCTCGGTTTAAAAATATCCCAACCAAGAATTTGTCTTGCGTATTTTTTTTTCTCACCACGCGACACTTCTCAATAGACCATCTCCAACTAATCCTCCAGACATCCAGCCAGCAGAAGAGGAGCTACAAATCAGCTGTGAACGACCAAGTAGAGAAGAAATAAAGAAAGCCATAACGCTTCTAAAATATGGAAAAGCAGCTGGTCCAGATTGCATTCCAGCAGAGGCCATCAAAACAGATATTGATACCTCTACAGAGATATTATACAAACTACTTGGCAAAGTCAGGGAGAGAGAGAGGAAATACCAGCAGCATAGAAGGAAGGTTATCTGGTCAAGTTGCCTAAGAAGGAAAATTTACAAGAATGCACAAATTATAAAGGAATAATGTTACTATCAGTGCCAGCAAAAGTATTAAACAGAATCATCCTGGAGAGATTAAAAGAGTCCATAGACAAGCAACTGAGAGATGAACAAGCAGGTTTTCGACAAAATCGATCCTGTACAGACCAGATAGCCACATTGAGAATAATAGCTGAACAAAGTCTGGAATGGAATTCACGGCTATACATTGGATTTGTGGACTATGAAAAGGCATTTGACAGTGTAGACAGAGAATCGCTTTGGAAATTGATGAGGCATTATGGAGTTCCCATGAAGATCACTAACTTAATAAAGAAGACCTATGAAGACATGACATGCAGAGTTCTTCATGAAGTGACAACTTACAGAACCGTTTAGGATTAGAACGGGAGTGAGACAGGGATGCCTCTTGTCTCCATTTCTTTTCTTACTAGCAATAGATTGGGTTATGAAAACATCGACATTACACAAAAGGAATGGAATCCAGTGGAATCTGACTAAACAGGTTGATGATCTGGATTTTGCAGATGACTTGGCTCTTCTGTCCCATTACCATAATCAGATGGAAGAGAAAATGAAAATTCTCGATGAGAGGTCACAACAAGTGGGTCTGAAAATACACAGGGAAACGACAAAGATTATGAGAATAAATGCAAGAAATGATAACAAGGTTGAACTTGAAGAAACACCACTAAAAGATGTAGAATCGTACCCATATCTTGGAAGTAATATAGACAAAGTTAGAGGGACAGACAGTGATATAAAAATAAGAATACAAAAAGCAAGAGGAACTTTCATTGCATTGGGAAACATATGGAGAACAAGAGAAATCAAGTCCAACACGAAAATAAGAATCTTCAACTCAAATGTGAAGTCAGTCCTATTGTATGGCTCTGAGACATGGAGAACAACAAAAATAACAACCAAAAAGCTACAGAATTTTATAAACGGATGCTTGCGTAGAATAGAAGGACTGAAATGGTATGACAAAGTCACAAATGTGGAATTGATGACAAGAACCAGACAAGTGCCAGTGGAACAAGAGTTGAGAAGAAGACGCTGGCGATGGATAGGACACACATTGAGGAAAACTGTTGATAGCATTACAAGGCAGTCCTTGTTCTGGAATCCAGAGGGAGAGAGAGGCAGAGGTAGACCAAAAAACATGTGGAGAAGAGAACTGGAAACAGAGGTGAAAATTATGAGGAAAACATGGAACGAACTTGAGCGGAAGGCACAGGACAGGAAGACTTGGCATGTGTTTGTTGAAGGCCTATGCTCCTTGGGGAGCTAAAGTGTATTGATTGATTGATTGATTGAAACTGGACTATGCCAGCATAGTCTATGAATCAACAGCCCCCAGTAATAAAAAGAAATTAGACTTGATTCAAAATCAAGCAATGTCAATCATAGCTGGAGCATCAAAAGGAACATCTGTGGAAACACTAGATGTTGCACTGGGTATCATGCCACTGGAACTGTGAAGAAAGGAACTGAGACTAAACTACTCGGCAAAAGTGGTAAAAGACACTACACACACAGCGCACAAAACCTATGACAAAAATAACCAACACATAGGGCACATACCACTTGATACAGTAAATATCCTGCTGGGTGGAAAACGATAGAAGAATTAGATCACTACCCATACATGTACAATATAGTAAACAGCTGTAGTCATTATAAAGGAAAAATTCCACCATGGGAATTAGAAGTATCAAAAACTGACTCCCACCTCAGAGAGATAATGAACAAATCTAAAGACCCTAGCGTAATAAAAGAGAAAGCACTAGAACACATCAAACAGTACACTGACAACAGCTTAACTATATATACAGATGGGTCCAAAGATGACAATGAACAACTAGGGGCAGGATTAGTGATACCAAAATGGAGAATTAGAAAAAGATACAATGAAACCAAAAACGCATCTATCTTCACGGCAGAATTAGTATCAATACTCACGGCTTTAGAAATAGTTACAGAAAACCCACCACAGACAGTAACAATTCTCACGGACTCACTCTCATCAATACAAGCAATCAATAACAGAAATGAGAGTAGCAGGCCCGATATAATAGAGGAAATATTACAAATAAACACATACTTAAGTACTGCGGGATGCAAAGTCACGGTAGCTTGGATCCCATCTCATGTTAACATGAAACGAACTCGCTGACAGGGAAGCCAAGCAGGGAAGAAATAGCAATACAAATTTGAAACAGGGCTAGGGACATTCGAAATAAAGAGTCTAATAGCAAGGCCAATAACCAAAGAATGGAGAATAGCATGGGACCAGAGCACAAAAGGAAGACATGCATACCAGCTTTTAAAAACAAATCAAATAAAAAATGCCAAATACAGCACGAGCTAAAAATACCAGTAAATAAAAAACTACTCCAGCTCAGACTAGGAACCGCTCAACTCACTTTTACTGTCTAAGCACCTCCTGCTCTCACTCTTTTCTCTTATCAAACATAGAGATTATAGTAAAGAGCTAAAACAAGTTAATTATGGATGAAAAGGGTCGGGAGCAGCGCATTAATAAATGTGTAAACTTTATTAAAGAAAGAAAAGCACGAAAGTAATGCATGTCATCATACACAGCATAAAATTACATCAATAATCAAATATTCATCAATAACCTTCAATAATGCAAATACACACCCACAAACACACACACCACCAACACTCATAAAACCTGTAGAACACGGAGAAATAACTAAGCTGTCCGACAGTGGGTCCGCTTTCGTGGGACCAAAGGCGCTAGCTCCAGAAAGTGTCTTACAAGTACATATCCTTCAAGGTGAATAAAGTGAAATACAAAACTTTCCTTGTCGGGCTAAACGTTGGTGACCCCTAATTGCGCGAGGGAACACTAGAAGACGCTGTTTATCTCCTGCTGACCAAATAAACGAACTGAGCGACAGCTTGTCCGCTTTTCGTGGGACCAAATGTGCTAGCTCCAGAAAGTGTCTTACGGATAAATATCCTTCAAGATGAATGAAGTGAAATACCCAACTTTCCTTGTAGGTGCTATACGTTGGTGACCGCTACTTGCGTGAGGGGGGCTGGAACTCTGTCCATAGATTGCTGCTCATACGTGCGAGGTTTTAAGTATCCAGAAATACACCAGAAGAAGTCACTCGAGGACAAAGAGTCCCAGGCGTTCTTATCCGGCGCTAGGCTCTGCTTGGCTGTAAATCCTGTTTAAACTGGTTTGGCTGTAGTTTGCTGACTGCCCCGTTTAGGCACACAAAGTCGGGTGATATCAGATTCTGCTATAGACGTGCTGGGCGGTTTTGATATTCTGGAAGCGGCAATGCTCTGACTGGTAATCCAATAGGCGAGTAGGGAACTACTACTGCATTTGGTGATTCCAGATTTAGCGTTGGCTCCGTTGCACTGCGTGAGCTTAACTTGACGTTGACAAAAGGATTTAGGTTCAGGAACGGGGTTGACTACTCGTGACGCTAGCGGTATTCAGAAACCCTCTAGATCGAAGAGGACATGTCGTTCTTCGCCTGACTGGAGTCTGCTCTAGCGATTCGGTCTCCCTGAAACTGAGACCCAAAAAAGACCCCCTTTACCTCAAGCAACAACAAAATCAATCTAATGTTTTATAACCTAGTCATGCTCCGCTCCTTCCATTTTATCAATTATAGCATGTGCCCGCATAGGCTTAATATCTTTTATACACCCATGTACCTGTCATGAAATGTTCTGACAGCAACAATCTACTCCTCTTCTCCCAATCTCAACATACATTAAATCTAACCTGTAGTTACAGTTAAATGAATATGCTTATTCATCTTACAACATTAAATGAATTTACATAAACAGATTACAGCATTTGACATTACACAAATAAATCGTATGTCCCCTTTGGGGAAATATATTAGCATTCCACAAAATGAGTACATAGAAAATGCAATGTTCTTGCTATAATAATACAGTTGTGGCTAAATCATAAGATATAATTATATCTATGCCTGGTGACTGCTTTCTGTGAAAGTTATAGACTAGAGTCTAGCTACACAAATAAACATAAAATGATTCTTCCTTTCCACTAGAAATATCTATCAAAAAGGAATAAGTGACTATCTCATATAATCCAGAATTATTGCCTGCATCTCACTATTCAGTTTTAAGTGAACAATCCACACCTGACATTATCTTACAGAAATGACAGTTAATTTTGCTTATTCTTAACCCATGATAAGCATCTGTGGACTGATTCTACGCCTAATATCTGTTATTGTAAGTTTAACATTTAACCCATGATAAACCGTAACAGTTTAAGCACCACTTAACTAAGGCCGTAGACAGCACTACATTATCATTGAATTAAATTACTAGGAGAAGTCCTCAAAAATGAAGTATGTCACTTCCTATCAGATATATATAAAAGCTAACATGAATCTAATATAATAATTATAAGATATGTCAACTCACCCCGAAAATGACTAGAACATAGGCAAACACATTCTAGTACTGTGTTAAAGTTTGCCTTATCTCATGATGGTCATCTACGGGCCAGGAATATTCACGAATGTCTTTGAGTATTAAGACTCTTCTAGATTTATATGTTTACATACAACGCCCCCCAGGACACCTGCATGACCTGATTCTATAGATGTATCGGCGCAATGCGTAATCAAGAGAGTAAGACAAAGGTTATTCTAGAGACATCAGAAGTCAACAACCGCAAGAAAGTTCCTTCAGGTAGAGAAATGCATAATATTATGAGAGCTCTAACTCCTCTAAGGGGCAAAACCCAGAGACTGACCGCGATTGTTATCTCCCCCTGAAACAGATCAAACTCGTTACCCAGGCCTCAAAGGGTACCAGCCGCTCGTGATCAAAGACTAGAGCTACCAGAGAAATTCCCCTGGACGGACCAGGTGCGTGTATGTAATATTACCGCTACGCTGACCGTTTCTGACCAGTGGGGGATTTCTACTGAAAGCCAGAACGTAAACACCTCGGGTAGGGTTTGAGAAGGAGAAAATGAAAGAAAATAAGAATACAAAATGTCTAGGAAAACAGAACATTAAAAGAGTTAATAACATATGGAACGAAATGGTAAAATAAATTATCTATCTACGTGACAAGATATATATATATATATATATATATATATATATATATATATATATATATATATATATATATATATATATATATATATATATATATATATATATATATATATATATATACGAGGGGAGTTCAGAAAGTAATGCACCACATCGTTTTTCTCAGCTAATAATGAAGATAGGAGCATGAAATTTTGCACATTTCAAATATGGCATGTGCCAATTGTGTGCATTAAATTGCACTGCAACCGGCCAAATAATACGACTGCCCTAAACCGTTGAAATGGAGCGTGTTAGCAACTTGCGTTATAAACTGCGAATTCTGATAGAATGTCTCGTTGCAGAGAAGGAAACTGTTGTGAAAATTTATAAGCGTCTATGTGAGGTGTATGGAAGTTTTGCAGTCGACAGGAGTAGAGTCAGTCTTTGGGTTCAGAGAATCAAAGAATCAGAAAGTGGAGATACGGAGCTGCTTGATCGGCCGCGCTGTGGTCGTCCTGCCACAGCCACCAACGCAGAAATGTTGAAATGCGCTGAGGGCATTATTCTTACTGATAGGCGAATCACTACTCAACAATTGGCCTTACAGCTGTCAGTCAGCATTGGTAGTGAAAATGCAGTTATAAAAACTCTCGAATTTTCTAAGGTTTGCGCAAGATGGGTTCCTCGAAGTCTCACAAATGACCACCGATTGCAAAGGACAGCAATTTCTTCTGAATTGTTGGAGCGTTTCAATGCTGATGGAGATAACTTTTTGGCTAAGATCGTTACAGGTGACGAAACTAGGGCACATCATTTTGAACCTGAGACAAAAAAGACAGTCAATGGAGTGGCATCATCCGCAGTCACCACGAAAAAAGAAATTCAAGACAATTCCTTCAGCTGGAAAGGTCATGATCACTGTCTTTTGGGAAATTGAAGGTGTGATTCTTGTGGACGTTATGCCAAGAGGAGAGACAATCAATTCGCAAGCTTACATTAAGACACTGAAAAAACTCAATCAACGTGTTTGCAGAGTTCGGCCGCACAAGAATCCAGCAGACCTGCTTCTCCTTCACAACAATGCGCGACCTCACACAAGTCTGGCAACACGGGAAGCAATCACCACATTGGGTTGGACTGTACTACCCCATCCACCCTTTAGTCCCGATTTGGCACCCTCTGATTTTCATCTATTTGGTCCACTTAAAGATGCACTCAGTAGGACAAGGTTTGAAGATGATGAAGGAGTGATTCATGCAGCGAAGAAATGGCTACATGATCAAGACAAAATCTGATACGGGGAAGGAATACATGCACTTGTTTCGCGCTGGCATAAAGCCGTACAAGTTGATGGGGATTATGTTAAATAATACCGATGTTTACATGACATATTCATGTATATTGTGTATAAATTTCATGCTTTTTGAATAAACAGCTCCTGAGAAAAACGATGTGGTGCATTACTTTCTGAACGCCCCTCGTATATATATATATATATATATATATATATATATATATATATATATATATATATATATATATATATATATATATATATATATATATATATATATATATATATATATATATATATATATATATATATATATCTTTTTTTTTTGCAGCTACTACATATAACATTTTCAGTAAGACATGGGAAGGACTGACGTAAAATGATGACAAACGGTGGGGTAATCAAGAATAGATAATGCGTCTATACTAGAGCAGAGAAATGGCTAGGTTACAGCCACAAGGCCATCGTCAGGGACAAATGAACAAAAACAGAACAGAAAGAAAGCGAGGAATAAGTTCATTACGCGGGAATAAACAAAAATTGTACGACCCATCAATAGAAATATGTGATTCGCTTCCACAGATTCTAGTATGGATAACCAGAACTATCCAAGTGATCATTGCGCCTATACTGCAGTCCGTGGCAGCGACACCAGAGATATTTCCATTTACAAGTCATATTATTTTTATGTATTTAACTCCGTTCTTGCTTGCTTTCTCTTCTGTTTTAGCTCGTGTGTCCCTGACCTACACCTCGTGACCGTAACGCCAACATGTAGTGTAGGTCGTTTTTATTTCTAACAGAGCTGTCTTAAGCATAGCGTATTTATTTTGTAACCTTTAACACGTAGGTTGTTCTCTTTTCATATTTTCACCTAGGTATTCAGTTTTAAATGCAGGAATTGATAACAACACTACACCTGAAGAAACACCAGTACAATATGTAGAATCAAACATATATGTATATTGGCAGCAATAACAAACGGGATTGGACAAGTCGGGTTGCAAGCTGTACACTAGAAAAATAATTGTCAAAATATAAATGATGTCTCTTTCTAACATATGGATCAGCAACCTTCAAACCACATGATGGTCTATTCCAAATGGCATAAGATCATCAACTTTGAAAGTATAAAAACCAGGGGTGTGGAGTCTGTCAAAACATTTTTTCGACTCCTGTAATTTTAGAAGTCCGACTCGGACTACAGTTTTTTTAACTTGTCATATGGCATAAAATTCAGAGTCGGTCCGAGCTTTTTTACCGACTTCGACTCCACTAAAAACGACCGACTCTACGACTCCGAAGCCCTGATAAAAACTGAAATTACACATAGCCATTTGGCAGATCTGCGCAACCCCAAACCACGGGAATAACTTGCCGTTAATATAATGTTTGAAGAACATCTCTCTGTGAAGACAGTCATAGCTTCATCAGATTTGAATACTCTCCTAGGACAATAATTTTGCTGTTTCCACTTATCATTTTGATCAGATGCGGAGCTTTATGAAATGGGTCATACCTGTGCTGTCCTCTAGAAATATCCTTGTCTAAGTCATTTATGTCAAAGTCAAAAGGTAAAGGCAGTCACATAACAGACACTGCAGCACGGTGGTGAAGTGTTGTAGAGTAGGTCCAGCATCGAGAGCTGAGGTGACCAGTTCCCTTCCTCGCTGCCTTTTCTTTCCTCACTCAAGAGCAAAGTCAGGTACCCCTTTACAGTTCGGTAGACTGAAAGTACTGATTTTAAAAAATGTATTGGACATTATATTAGTAACAGCTGAAACCCTCAGTATTTTATCAGATGAGAGGTAATGGTCTATTTCATACAGTGTGTGCATGGTCCTCAAGTACTGTGCCTGGTGTCGTAACGATCACGTCTCTCCTCAACTTCTTATCTCAAGTACTGTTTTTAATTCTGTTGTTGACTCTTTCCATTCCATTGTGTCAAACTGCACAGTACCTACTCTATTTGTTGCCATGTGTCTCTTTTTCATTCAATCTTTCCTGTTGTCACGATATTTTCCAGCTTTTTTAAAATAAAGTATCCCGTTCAACCCTTGATGCGTTATAATTAGGACATATGGTGTACTAAATTAAGAAAATAAAGTCAGATTTCGAATACCCAAATATAGCACCTTCTTCCCCACTCCACTCAGTCTAAATAGAGTAAATCAAAACCAAATGTGTGTGAACATTTTTGTGTGACATCCCCTTTCCAAGAAACAAACAAACAATACAAATAAAAAACAAACGAATTAAAACAAACAAACAAACAAAACAAAAATGAAGTCTCTCATAACTTCCCTGTTGTTAACAAGGTGAAAAGGGGTGAAAAAGCCCGAGGGTGTCCGAGATTACATCAAATCCACCAATTATCTACCATTAGCCATACAAACACCCCATCAGACCACCCCTTTTCTTCACACCATCATTGATCCTTATACATTAATTTTAGTTCTTGTTATTTACTGTTTTACTATACTGTGCAATTCTCTAGGTCTATCTATTCTCAACACCTGTTCCACAGTTATGGGTGAATTGCATGCCTGTAAACAATATAATATTGGTTTTCTCTGTTGTTCATACTTCCTACATTTTAATAGGAAATGCTCTATATTATTTGTATCTAGACACTCTGCACAGTAAGGTTCTTCTATTCTAAAATAGCCCATTCATAGTTGCAGTCTATGAAGTTTGTTATTGCTAGGAATTTTTAGTTCTCTAGATACCTGACACGTTCTTGTTGGAGCCTTGAACAATTTATATGCAGGTCTGCCCTTCAGGCTTCCATCCCACTCTACTGTCCACTCTTCAGTTATTATTCTTTTAATTAAGCTTTTAATCTCTGCTTTACTCATCCCGACATTTATTTGGTTTCTATTATTTCTAATTTTCTTAGCTTCTTTATCCGCCTTTTCATTTTCTTCTATGCAAACATGTGAAGGTATCCAAGCTATTAGAACAGAACATTCTCTGGAGCCTGTCATCAATGGTACCTATACCTTGTAGCGGTATGGCAGCTTGTGTACCCTGACAATCCCCAGAGCTATTCCAGTGGGAGTTTTACTCCTGGTAGGTTCAACCAAGCTGGACTGGTCTGCGTGGGTAGGGGTCAGACAAAAGCTGGTACCCTGGTCCTCCAGGTTGGGAGTTTTAGCACAGGGCCGACACCCCTGTCTGTGTAAAAAATCGCACATGTTGCGGAAACAGCAATAAATGAAAAAACTTTGATGCGGGACGGACATCCGGAGTCTCAGGCTCGTATGACTGACAGTGGTGAAAGCCGAAAGGAAACCACTGGCATGAAAACGGATGCCCAGACCGCAAAACACGAAACCAGAATTGGTTTTTGCAATGTCAGAACTATGAATGAGGCAGGAAAGCTGAGACAGATCACAGCAGAGATGAGGAATTACAAACTACATATCCTGGGAATAAGCGAGAGCAGATGGACAGGGATGGGGAGAATAAAAACAGCTACAGGGGAAACAGTACTTTATTCTGGTAGAGAGGATGGTCAGCACAACGAAGGTGTAGCCATTATCCTTAAGAAAGGAATGGAAAGGTCTCTACTGGAATGGAAACCCATTAACAACAGACTAATAAGAGCAAGACTGAGAGAGAGATTCACCAACACCACAATTATACAATGCTATGCACCAACAAACGACAGCGATGAAGAGATCAAGGACGAGTTCTATCAACAGGTACAAAAGGAAATGGAAACTGTACTCAGGTACGATCTTATTATAGTAATGGGAGACCTAAATGCGAAAGTTGGAACACACAATAATTATAACGAAAGAGTAATGGGGAAATGCGGCAGCGGAACAGTAAATGAGAATGGGGACAAATTAATAAGCTTCTGCAGTATTAACAACCTGGTCATTGGAGGAACACTTTTTCAACACAAAGAAGTGCACAAGTTAACATGGGAATCACCAAACGGACGAGACAAAAAAACCAGATAGATCACATAATGATCAATGGCAGATGGAGACATGCACTACAAGACGTGAAAGTAAGAAGAGGCGCAGATGTGGGAAGTGATCATCACCTAGTAGTAGCAAGACTGAAGGGGAAACTCAGAGCTGCTGGACCAGTTGCAGTCAAACAGAAAAGATATAACATCACGAAACTTAAGGACCCCCTCACCAGAAAAGCGTTCGTGGTCAACGTAAAGAGACGATATCTGATTACCAAAAGCCAGGAAAGAACAGAGACCGACGATGTCGACCAGAAATTCAACACCATCTCAACAATATACAAAGAAGGCAGCAAGTCATGCTTGGGATTCCAGGAAAGAAAGAGCCAAGACTGGATAACACCAGAAACGCTAAACACCATAGCGAAGAGAAAGGAAATGAAAAGAAAGAAAACAGAAGCTAAGTCTCCCAGGTTAAAGGCAATATATAGTGAACAGTACAGTCAGCTGGACAAGGAAGTAAAACGTCAAACCCGTGCTAACAAAAGGACATTTCTGGATGACCTTGCAAGACAGGCAGAAGAGGCAACACTGAGAAATGAACAAAGCACAGTTTATAAAATAACTAAAGCTGTCAGTGGAAAACGAGGTGCAAACAACATAACGTTAGTAAGAGACAAGCAAGGAAATCTCATCACCTCAGCACAGGGGCAGGAAACAAGATGGGCAGAGCACTTCAGAGAAACACTGAATAAGGAACCACCAGAGACTCAGCTGATTGTTCCTGAGGCTGAAAGAGACTTAGACGTAAATACAGACATTCCACGAAAAGAAGAAATCATCACAGCTATCAAAGGGCTAAAAAATGGAAAAGCGCCTGGTCACGACAATCTAAATGCTAAGCTATTCAAGACAGACCCTGAACTAGCTGCAGAACTATTAGAACCACTATTTGCACAAGTCTGGGAAACTGAGACAACACCAACAGAGCGGAGTAAAGGAATAATTGTCAAATTGCCCAAGAAGGGCGACCTTGCAGACTGCAACAACTGGAGAGGAATTACCCTCCTCTCAGTTCCTAGCAAAATACTAGGCAGGATAATCATCCAGAGAATTTCAAAAGCAGTTGACCATAAACTGAGGAAAGAACAAGCGGGCTTCAGAAAGAACAGAAGATGTGCAGATCATATATTTGCCCTCAGGAACATTATAGAGCAGTGCTCAGAATGGCAGAGACAGCTGTACATAAACTTTGCTGATTTTGAAAAGGCTTTCGACAGCATACACAGGGACAGCCTATGGAAAATTCTGAGGGCTTATGGAATTCCCAGTCGCATTGTTTCCATCATAAAAAGCCTCTATTCTAACTTTACGTGCAGTGTTGGATCGAGTAATGTAACTTTCGAAGTGAAAACAGGAGTTCGACAGGGATGCCCCTTATCAACAACATTATTTCTGACAGTCATAGATTGGGTGATGCGCCAGACAACAGAGGGCAGTCCAAGAGGAATTAGATGGACAACGTTTTCTACACTGGACGATTTGGAATATGCAGATGACATTGCACTACTCGCGCATTCACATCAACACATTCAAGACAAAACCGATAGACTGAATAAGTATGGCCAGCAGGTTGGCCTGAACATCAATTTGAAGAAGACAGAGGTCATGACACTAAATGTGGGCAATCCTGAACCAATAACAGTAAGGAACCAGAAGTTAGAACAGACAGACACATGTCACCGTGGTGGTGAACTCCTAGGACTGGTTGCGGCACCAATTAAACTAAATGTGACAGTGCTATCTCTTCTTATTATAGTAAACTAGGTGACTGGGGCAGGCCTAGTTGTCTACCTTCTATTTGTCAATTTGATCCATTGACCTATCTTCCAAGTAAGAGTATATCTTAGTACTGACCCTCACCGCCAGAGTTATTGATACCTGGATGATATTCTCTCAAAACTTCCAACCTAAACTCGTTCCATCCCTTCTTATGATGTTACTTAAGTGACAGCTTCGTATAGTAGTTAGTTTCATTATGTCCAGTATCTTGTTTACTCTAGCACTCAACAACCTTTTAGAGACTGAACCCAACTTGAGCAACGTTCCATCAAAACAAACAGTTTATTTACATCATATAAGTTCATCATAACAGAGGCATGAGGTACTAATTCCAGGTACAAACTTTTCTTAAATTTCTCTTGTAGATCCCATTCCTCCTGGGTATATATCCATGTACCTGTATATATATATATATATATATAGCTCTCTACCTGAGAACACCAACAGATATGGTTTATACCTATTTTCTTCCCTTAAGGTTTTTATATTTATTCTGGCTTTTCCCAAGCCTTTCATCAACTCTTTCCTGAGTTGGTTTCCTTCATCTACTAATCCTGTCAGATTTGACTCAATTTACTCAAATACCATCATCTTAAAACTCATATATGCAAATTAATACATTGGGTACACCTGTTGCGGTATTCTCATACTTATACCTGCTAGAGAGCTCATGTTTCATCCTGTAAATACAATCAAACTTCAATTGCTTACTCATCTTACTTGTAGCAGTTGATGTTGCAAAATTCATTATACAATAGCCCAACACGGCTATTAAATCCATGTTCTTCTGTAAAACTTCTCAGCTGCTGACTTAGTCTCAGTTTATTCACATCATAGTCAATTTTGTAGCTTCAGCTTCGTTTCTCCTTATTCTGTGCTCACTTAGTTGTAAGCGTCGTTAACCTTGTAATACCTTATTTCAACTTTTGAAATAATTCTATTCAATGTCTATCAAAAGTTATGAGTCAAAGGACCTACTTACTTTGGTTGCACCGAATCCTCACAACACTCATTTTTCTTACTATCACCCCTTATCACTAAACTTATATTTTAAACACAGTTCTGTCTTTCATAAGTGAATAGATTCTACTACTCTAACTAGGTCTATAGGATTCTTCAGAAGTATTCATTCTGTTTCTCACAGAAATGTAACTTGAGCCTGGCAGAAAACACATTCCTGCCACTCTACGTCCTTAACTAGGACTGCTTCCTCCGAAAAATGCGACCGCTCAACAGCGCGTCTAAATGAGTTCTCCTCTATAAAATCATTACTAGCTCATCTGTCCTTGTTTACTGTAAATTCATTGGTTCCTCCTATTCTTCGCTCAGCTGAAAAATGTTCACGCTTATCCGCTGAGTAAACAACTCAGTGAAGTGTCATCCGTTGTCCTGGTAAACTTTTCACGTGCATATTTTTTTTCTCAACTCACTTAATCATATAAGGGAGGTAATTAACCATTGTCTCCCTTTGCATATTTGACTTAACCTTATATTATCTTCTCTAAAGCTTGCGATACAATTCTTATATGTACATTTTCTAAACCATAATTACCAACTCACCAAATCTACTCATGTGTAATTAAGCACTTTCCTACCCTGACTTTAATAATTAGAGTCTTTTCCCTTTGATCAAAGCATGATTTCACTCATCTTATTTCCCTTTTAGCAAGACAAATAGTCTTTATTCAAATCTATTCTTATTTCTTAAACCATTTTTTCATACCTTCCCTCTTAACCAAAACCAAATCACCGCTTATAATTCCTGCTTGAGCATTTTATAATGCTCCTAGCAAAGTGAACGGTGACACACATTTACTTACCTAGGAAGCATAGTAACACCTGACGGCGGAACAAGCAAGGACATTAACAACAGAATGAATAAAGCGAGAACAGCCTCTGCTGTTCTCAACAACATTTGGAAGTCTTCCCAGTACAGCACAAACACCAAATTAAGACTGTATGAGAGTTGTGTACTTTCTGTGCTTCTCTATGGTGCAGAATGCTGGAGAGTAACTGAGAAGGAAATGTCGAAACTGTCCTCCTTCCACACAATCTGCCTAAGGAAAATTCTCCGAATCTTTTGGCCAAACACCATCAGCAACCAAGAACTACTTATTCGGAGTAACCAGGAGGACATGCACACCATCATAGCTGGCAGACGCTGGAGTTGGGTTGGCCACGTCCTCAGAAGGGACCCTGATACCATCACAAGAACAGCTATGCTATGGACCCCCGAGGGAAAGCGAAAGAGAAGCCGACCAAAAACAACTTGGCGGAGAACTGTGGAAGCTGAGATGCAAAGAATGAACCACAGTTGGGGCACTGTACGAAAGATGGCCGCCGACCGAGCAAAGTGGAATCAATTTGTTGCTGCCCTACAAGATGCCACCAGGCGTGATGGCCGCTGACTGCTTTGACGGTTGGTGGTTATGGATCAAAGAAGAAGAAGATTCTCTGGAGCATAGGTAAGTATTTGCCAGTAATATCTCTTCTGCTATATCAGGTCTGTGTCGCATAGAGATTTATGATCAATAAATTTTCTATATTCTTTTCTACCCATGTCCTCTACTTTAGTATCGCTCTTGTATCCTTTTCCTGGTTTTTCGCATTCGTTCGTTTGCGACAAAATATTATTTTCCCATTCTGACTTTACCGTTTCTTTTTCTCATACTAGAAACGCATTTTATTACGTCATGTGTCAGTCCTTGGACGAGACGTAACAGTGTGAGAAATTCGTTCGTCAGACATGATGGCAGACATATTGTCTACATTTTCAAGCTGACACGAGTTTTCTTCGGCTAAGTTTCTCGGCGAGGTGTGGAAACTGCCATCCGCATCGCTCAGAAATGAGACAGGTCGTCGTAGAAGTTGTGAAGACGCACGTTTGGCAGTTATGGGCAACGTTATGGGAAGTGTTAAGAGAGAGAGAGAGAAAGAGGAGAGGGGGAGACAGGGGTTTTGGAAATAGCGCGCATCCTTTGTCTGTTTCATATATCTGGCCGGAGTGGAAAACTTGATTTCATTCAATCTCCAAGTTGCAGTAGACTAGTTTCTTTTCTGCAGAAGAAATTAATTTATAAGTCTGTTATATTCAAATGACGTGTTTCAGTGGAAAGCAGAATAAGTTATAATTTCTAGCTTAAACTCATGCAGCTATAAATAAATTTAATTTAACTGCTAAATACTCAGTCGAGAATATTTTAAAACTAACTTATAACTGCACTGATTCATCACTGAGTATTGACGAAATACGTATGTATTTCTAATTCGTGATAATTGATTTTATGAATTATACCTTATTTCACGGGAGTTTAAACGATAAGTCAAGCTCTCCGCTTGCAGTTTATAATGTAAGTCATAACCAAGTACATAGTATGTATAAGTATTTTATATGTTGTTTTTCTTTATTCAGTGAAAACTGGGATAACCAAACTTTGCCAGCGTTTTGTACGGAGAAATATCTGTGAAGAACAATAACATTTTTTTCTTAATGACTTGGGTGTATAAAGTAAAACCTGTCTAGATTGCATTGGCATCCAGAACGACAGAATACCCATTACATAAACTTTTTTAAGATTTAATGAAGTAACGGGCCCCTCGAGCCTGATTTAATTCTTCCAGAAAAAAACCTGAAGTACATTTCAGCCCTTGTGGCAAGCAAAATATTAATATCAGTAACATTCCGACGGAGTTTTGACTAGTGGTGGTGTGACCAAATCAAGTCCTATACTGAGAGAAGGCACCGACCTGACATTCCTCATTAATAGAAACCTAAGCTATTGACACTGTGCGCGCTGTTAACGTTCGTGCCTGGACAATTTTAATGTGACTTACACAGATATCCATAAATAAGAATAACCAAGAAAACGTTCCCTGAAGTAGTGAATTCAACCCGTCTTTTTGGAACTGGGGTTCTCTTGGCCAAGACTACCATTGGAGAGTCTGTATGTGCATGTCCTAAAAATTGTGTTTCCAGAATTGCTACCAAAGCTGTAAGTACGAATGAAAGCACGTGATCACGGCTGACTGAATAGAGTGAATGCAGGACTGAGTGATTACTTTATTGTTGTATTTTGGCACCCATTTTGATGTATTAAATTTCTTATGCAAGTTTTGTTGCTAACAATATTGTCCTTAGGATAGATCAGAGTATCCAAGTCTGTTCATACCTTTAAAGGGAAATCTTAGACTAAATCATATGTATCCGTGACTCTTTGGGGCTATCACTTTTCTTCTAACAGGACTGTGGGCTATACATCGATTGAAAGGATCATACCAATGGGTCTATCATTCTTGTAGCAATTCATTGACTTTATGACTATTTGTATATGTTTGATGTAATTTTATATGTTGTGATGGAAGTTTATTATGATAATTAAACTTCACATAAACTTATTCCAGTGTGTCGGTCATTTCGTTCGCAATTAGCTATATTTTTCAATTGGCATAGTTTCACGTTTGTGCGTCTATTGTCGTCACTTATGTGTGTGGGTATGTGAGGAACATATATATTAATATATATTATATTAGATTTGTCTGACTAATCAAACTCTGTTGTAGATGATAGGCTGACTGAGAGAAGCTTCTCGAGTGTCAGAGACAGAATCTACTACATTTCCTCCACCTCATTCGTGAAATCTATTTCTATTTCTACCTATATCGCACTGAGCTATCACTTATTTCTATGTCTATTCAGAAGGGACCTATCACAAATCTACAACAAATGAGGTCTCGTCCGTAGGATTTTTTTGAACTTAGAATAGGAAGACGAGTACGACAAATGATTGCTCGTTTCCGGGAATTGAACTCAAAATCCTGAGCAAGTACGACAAATGAGGTCTCGTCTATCGGGATTTTGAACTTAGAAGAGGCAGACGATACGACAAATAGTGTTTGTTTGTCTAGGAATTGAACTCTAGTCCTGAGCAAGCACGACAAATATCAGTTCGTCTGTAGGATTTCTTTCTTTATTCTGAAATAGAGTAAGAGTGTGGTTGTCTCGTGGTATTGTGTATCTTTAAAAATAACTATTCCCCTAGACTAACGATCTGTTTATGGGCGTGCTGACCACACAATTAATAATTGTTTTTTCCACAGCATTTTGAGTAATATACATTTGAGTTACAGGTTGATTTTGTCGGAATGTATGTTAATTATTGATTTTGTAATACTAAACGCTGGTAAAGTTTGTGATTGTCTAGCAATCACAGGGTTCTGAAGAAGTAGGTGTTTGAGCTAAGCTAAGGAGTGCGTTCAGACAATTACGTCTTGTTAATTGCCTCCCTTACCCTAACTGTCTTCAGGGGTGAACTTGTAGTGGACTTAAAAATTAAGGGATTTTTTTTTTCTCTTTAAAATTTTTGCAATAATTATTTTGTTTCCACTGTAGCAACTTATTTTTTTAGTGAGTATTCTTAACTACCATTTAATTGGCATAGTCGCTTGCTATTAGAGCTTTTAGAGCCAGGAATAGCAGCGATAGTTAGATACTATATCATAGGAGGAGGGATACCAGGTTAAATTATATCATCTTTTGTTTGGTACTTTCTCGTAAGTGGTAGGAACCAGTGTATCATTTTTTCTTTTCTTTCTCGACTAGTCTCAGTCACTGATTTATTATGGCCGAGAGGGCAAAGCTTAGGCAGATCCTCAGGGACGAAGCGAGAGAAGAGGGTTTGGAGGGCGAAGAAGCTAAAGCGTTTGTCAGGGACGAACTTGAGAGATATGATGCGGAGAGGAAAGCAGCTGAAGCTAAAGAGCAGAGGAAGATGGATGAGGAAATGGAAATTCGCAGGATGCAGCATAACGAAAGAGAGGAGAGACAGCATGAGAAGGAGAGGGAGGAGAGACAGCACGAGATGGCGCTCAAAGCTCTAGACGTTCAAAGTCGTGGTGCTGCCTCTACCTCCAGCAATGGAGAGTCTTCTCCTCATTCTTCCTTAACTGATCCTTCTAACACTCAGTCTCTGCAACTAAACGCTATGTCTTTCACTCTTGAATCTTTCCCTTGTCCTAATCAGAAGATTGACACATGGCTAGAAAAATTTGAGAAAATTGCAACTCTGTACGGTTTAGAGAGGTCGCGTTCGAATATGAAGCTTTCCCAGGCTTTAAAACGTTCTGCGTATGATTTTTACGCCAAACTGGAAAGCAGCCAACAAGACAACTACGACGTCTTGAAGAAAGCGTTACTGGAGCGCTTTGAAATGAACGCGCGCTAATTTTTGCAACTGTTTCGCAACAGCAGAGAGGAGAATTCTAAAACTTTTCAGCAGTTCTCCTCTCGCCTAAAGGGATATCTGACAAAGTGTCTGGAGCTTTCACAGCTCGCCTCTACCTATGAAGGTCTTGAGGAATTTGTTATAACAGAACAAATAAAGAACAATTTGTCTGCGGACACCCGAAGTTTTTAGCTGAGCAAGGTGCAGAAAAGCTTGAAGACATCTTGGAAAAGTCTGAGCGTTATCAAAATGCGCTGGCCGAACTGCCGGCCTTAAAACGTTAACCGACAGAACAGCATTTTCGAAAGAATAATCTAGACCAATCTTCTCATGCTTCTAATCACAATAACCACAGAGAAACTGGATCTCAAAACCCCCCTCCTGAAAAATCCAAGTTCTACAGAAACAAGTACCCCAACCACAGTAAACAGTCTGATCAACCCGGCCGCCCTTCATGGCACCGCGGCCAGCAAGGACAAGGTGACAAAGGGAAAACCCCTGCGCACGGGACTAATTATCAGGGCGAGCACACTGAGCCTAAACGCATCGGATGCTTGCTAACAGTCTCGCAAGGCGGAATTATTGACAGTGATTCCCAACCTGAGGGAGAGAGACCCTAAACGCGAGGTACTGTTATTTTGAACGGTTCTCAAACTTTTTGTTTATTTGACACGGGGCTTTCTTATGATTGCATTGTTGCCAGACACCTGGTTAAACCCGGTCAAGAGACAGGAGAGACCGTCGAACTTTGTGGAGTTTCTAAGAGTGAGGCACCTACAGCGCTTCCCATCGCATTGGTGGAGATCCACTCTGATTTTGTCAGAGGCGTGATCAAAGTGGCTGTTATGGATGACCCCCATCTACCCAGTCATACTTGGCAGTAGATACGTGTTTATTGGGAAACCGGAAGAGCCGATTGTGGCAGCAGTAACTACAAGAGGGCAAACCAAGAAGGAACGGGAGCCTGCGCCTAATTTGTTACCTATGGAACTTAAAGAAGCGCAACAAAAGGACCCTACTTTGGCACCCTGCTTTAGGAAACTGCCCATGGCTAAGGAACCCAGACAGCACGGGGACATTTTTTCTAAGGATGGCGTACTTTATCGCAGAACGGGCAAGCCTGACCAAGGTTACAACCAGCTCCTAGTACCGAAACAGTACAGAAGCCAAATCCTAGAAATGGGGCACTCTCTTCCCTTCAGCGGACATATGGGACAGAACGCCACAAACTAACGGATAACTACTCATTATTGGTGGCCATGAGTAAATACTGATATTATCAGGTATGTCAAATCCTGTGCCCAGTGCCAACATTTACCACCCAAGCAACGGACATCCCCAGTCCACATGGGTGAAATGCCAATAATGGGAACACCATTCGAACGGGTTGTGATCGACATTTTAGGACCCCTAGAAAGGACTAAAAGAAGGAACAGGTTTATCCTGACCCTAGTCGACACATGCACTTTATGGGCAGAAGCTATCCCGCTAACATGCGCATATGCCAAGCATGTCGCAGAAGCCCTCGTGCAGATTTTCACTTGGTTGGGATTAACTCAACATGTGTTGACGGATAACGGATCTCCATATCAAAACCTGTTGATGGATGAGATCGTTAAGATCTTGAGGGACCAGCACATCTACACAAAGCCTTACACTCTGGCCAGAAGTGGGTTAGTAGAACGTGTTAACGGAAACCTCAACATGATGTTAAGTAAACTGGCACAAGTGAAACCTGAAGATTGGGATCTTTGTATTCCTGCAGCTTTATTTAGCTACAGAAAATCTCCTCATACTTCCACAGGATTTCCGCCAGCAACGCTTTTATTTGGCAGATCTATTAAGGGGCCACATGAAGCCTTAATTCAGTCTCTGACAGACGAGAAGGCGGATGAGACAGTTGTCTCAGCAAGTAAATATGTGTCGGTTTTAAAGGAAAGGTTGAAACTAGGATGGGACCTAGCAACGACCAACTTTAAGCGAGCACGCACAAAGCACGCTAACCGATACAGGAAAGTCGCGAAAGAGAGAGAACTGGAAGCAGGAGAGAAAGTTTTGGTGTTACTCAAATGCCGGGAACAACAAACTGAGGATCGGATGGCAAGGGCCGTTTACCGTCCCGAAAAAGATTTCTAAGGCTAACTACTAGATCTCTATTCAAGGAAAGGAGAAGGTTTTCCATTTCAATCTGTTAAAGAAATACTTGGAAAGACCAGTGCCAACCTCCGAACATCTCCTGACGATCGCAAAATTGACGAAGATGACGATAGTGGCACGGAAATTCCACTGCAATCACACAGAATCTTTTCAAAATATCAAAAGCGGCAACGCTCTTTCAAGCGCGCACGGAAGACATTCCAGAGAAAGGAAACTTTGGGAGTAGACTTGAGTAGGAATTGGAGAGAGACGGAGGGGGGAGATGAGAAGGAAGAGAACAGACACCCTGAAGCTAGGGATATAGGAAATTTATTTCCATAACGTAGACACGGAGTGCTTCCATATCTTAAAGGGGGAAACGTTCTTTCGCATAGAGATTTATGATCAATAAATTTTGTATATTCTTTCCTTTTCTACCCGTGTCCTCTACTTTATTATCGCTCTTTTATCCTTTTCCTGTCTTTCGCATTCGTTCGTTTGCGACTAAAAATATTTTCCCATTCTGACTTTGCCGTTTCTTTTCTCATACTAGTAACGCAGTTTATTACGTAGATGTCAGTCCCGGGGATGTGAGCGAATAGTGTGAGAAATTCGTTCTCGAGAGACCGAATGGCAGACATTTGTCTCGTTTTTCCATGACACTCGCGCTTCTACGGCTAGTTCTCAGCGTGAGGTGTTAAGACGCGTATTGACAGGTTATGGCAGGCGTCTGAGATTTTGCTAAGTGTTAGACGAGAAGGGGAGGCTATTTCGGATTTGCGAAATAACGTGGGATCCTTTGTCTGTTTCATATATCTACCCAGTAGCTGAAACTTGACTTCATTCAGTCCCCCTAAATCTGCAGTAGACAGATCACTCGTGCTAGAAAATATCTTGTATATTGCAAAGTTCTGAGTTTCTTGGCAACATTTTGCCGAGTTCTAGACTACCATTATATTGAAGGATTCTAGTTCATGGTATTAATCTGTAGTTCTGTATGGAGGTAAATATATATATAGTAGAATTGAGTGATTCAGTGATAACCGCTTATTTAATTTTACTAGTTAGATTTAATTTATAAGTCTGTTATATAAGTCTGCCCCGACCCTCGATCTGGTTTCATAACTAGCGGTAACACAGTTAGCGTCACTTCGGCGGACTTAACACCACGTGGCTCACACATACCTTGTGTATATCATCAATGATAAACTCTCTCTGGGCACCGAAATTGATAGCCTCATTAACAAAGCTGCAGCTACCTTTACCCGCCTCACATCACGTGTTTGGGGAAACACCAAACTCACAACGAAGACCAAAGCTGCGGTATATAACGCCTGCATCACCAGTACACTTCTATATGTTAGTGAGACCTGGACAATCTATGCTAAGCAAGAAAGAAGGCTCAATACCTGCCATCTACCGTGTCTGCGCCACCTCCTCGGCCTTCGTGGAAAGATAAAGTGCCAGATGTTGAGGTGTTGTCACGTGCTGGCCTTCAAAGCCTGTATAGCCGGCTGAGACAGGGAAGCCTACGCTGTCTTGGCCATATCCACTGCATGAAAGATGGTCGCCTTTGAAGAAATGTTTGGCGACTAGCAGAAATATTTTAAGAAATATTTGACAACTGTTAGTAGTATTTGACAACTGTTAGAAATATTTGACAACTGGAAGACCCGTTTGAAGAAATATTTGACAGCTAACAAAAACATTTGCATAAATATTTGGCAACTATAAGAAATATTTGAAGAAATATTTGCCAAGTGGAAGAAATATTTTGACACCGGTAAGAAATATTTGACAAGTCGAAGAAATATTTTGACAAGTGGAAGGAATTTTTGCCAAGTGGAAGAAATATTTTGCCAACGGTAAGAAATATTTACCAAGTGGAAGAAATATTTTGACAAGTGGAAGAAATTTTTTTTGCCAACGGTAAGAAAATATTTGACAAGTGGAAGAAATTTTTTTTTGCCATGTGAAGATATATTTTGACAACGGTAAGAAATATTTTGACAACGGTAAGAAAATATTTGACAAGTGGAAGAAATATTTTGATAAGTGGAAGAAATTTTTTTGCCAAGTGGCAGAAATATTTTGACAACGGTAAGAAATATTTGCCAAGTGGAAGAAATTTTTTGACAAGTGGAAGAAATTTTTTTTTGCCAAGTGGAAGAAATATTTTGACAACGGTAAGAAATATTTTGACAACGGTAAGAAAATATTTGACAAGTGGAAGAAATATTTTGATAAGGGGAAGAAAAGTTTTTTCCAAGTGGCAGAAATATTTTGACAACGGTAAGAAATATTTTGACAACGGTAAGAAATATTTGCCAAGTGGAAAAAATTTTTTGTCAAGTGAAAGAAAATGTTTTTTGCCAAGTGGAAGAAATATTTTGACAACGGTAAGAAATATTTTGACAACGGTAAGAAAATATTTGACAAGTGGAAGAAATATTTTGATAAGGGGAAGAAATTATTTTTTGCCAAGTGGAAGAAATATTTTGACAATGGTAAGAAATATTTGCATTGTCAAGTACTGACAACAGGA
Organism: Oreohelix idahoensis; assembly: GCA_024509875.1. NCBI lineage: Eukaryota > Metazoa > Mollusca > Gastropoda > Stylommatophora > Oreohelicidae > Oreohelix > Oreohelix idahoensis. The sequence goes on from JAMPIV010019726.1 coordinate 52,484, forward strand.
AAAAATATTTAATGAAAAGTTTGGAAAACTGCAAGAAATATTTAAAGAAATATTTAAAGAAGTATTTGACAGCTGATCTATTTACCTACAGGTTGGCACCTTTGAGCAGGACTGGGAAAAATTTTGGGACCATCTTTGCTGAATGGAAGAAAAGTTTTCACTAAAGTTTGAAAATTGTAGGACAAAAAAAGTAGATAACCATTTGATAACTGGAACAAATACTTAGTTACATTTATTTAATGTACTAAAATTCCGTGGTCGCCGCATGTTTGAAACGCTTGGGAGACAATATAAAACCTATCACCAGATGCGGCACGTGTAAAAAGAGTGAAACCTTAAATTACGGGGGTTCGAACACACGAACGAAGGAATGCTTCTTTTATAAATTTCACTATTGATCGATTGTGTTTTGAACTTGTGACGTGAACAGAAATAAGCAGTAGGGTTAGTCTTACAAAGGTAAAATATTAGTCTTACATAGGTAAATCGCGTTGCAGATCGGCTTTTTTTCGTCTACCAATACGCAAAACTCTGTTTTGTAGTTTTGTAGTAGGCCTAGTCAGCTTTTAATTATTGATATCTAAACATAATTTAAAATTTATATATTAAAAAAATATATTAATAACTTGTCTTGTGTTAATTTAGCATTAGGCATAGATAGAGCTTAAATACTACTTGTAAGTCATCGGTGATAGGTATAAAATAAAGATAAGAGGAATTAGACAATATTTAACAAGAGTAAAGACAACTCGTATACAACCATATATTGGTAGCACAATAAGATCAAATAAGTCCAACAGAATGCTAACAACATTGCAGTCAGAGGCGGGAAAAGTTTGGAGCAAAACAACAGACAAACATACTAAGGAAGGAACATAAAAAACGACCAGAAAATGAAAGGAGCAAAAGCCCCGGTCTAAAGGCCACAGAAATTAAGTACAAACTTAAAAACCAGCAAGGACAAAATAACAGTGACCTCTGAAATAAATAAAGACAGGAAATCAAACAAAAAAGCAACGAGAAAAACCTATATGCTACGGAATTTTATAAACGCTCAACGATTTCGTCGCGAGCGCAGACCATCGATCGCGTTTCTTTCTAGTGAGGGTAAAAGTACGTGTGTTTTGAGTTTTATTAAAATGGCTGAAAATGGCCTCGATATTGTTCCGATTGCAACCTGCAACACTAAGGGAGTATCTAGTTGCCGCCATAATTTAGTCTGCCTGTGACATATATCTCTACGGTTGTGTTCAATAAAACTATCTATTTGGCCTTCTCCAGCCTGGCCTTTGACAGTATATTTTATGTTGGAGACTACGGCTGTGTGCGGGTCATTTACATAACACTAACTGGACATTGGGGTGAGTAGGTTTATTACTCATGATATAATATACATAATAAAGAAAACTACCACGTGACCCAGCGCCCGTCTCAATATGTAGTTACATTCACCCAACAACGGGAATTCCCTGTCATATTTTTACATCAAAAGCATAGTTGCCTCCGACGCCACTTCACCTTTCATCGTCTTATATTCTCATCACTAGCTACACACACACACACAACACAACACAAAACCAAAATCATCCCCACCACACACCGATCATTAGTCATCTTCCTCTATAAAAAGGTATCCCTTTTTTATTTTATATTTTCCTCTTTATTCTATAGCGGGTAGGAAAAAGGGAATTCCTTCTTCTCAAGTCAAGTAGCAATATAGTTGCATGAAGGTTTTGGAACAAATCGGTTGTTATATTCATGTAAAAGGGTAAAAGCACAACTCCTTCCAATAAAAAATGTTAAAGCTACGTCTAAATCAGCTTGATGTTGTTTGTAACAAGACTACAACACATCCACATAGATAACAACGTTCTGATGAGCTCACTTTTGGACAGTGTACCTATACCTAAACTTTCATGAAATACACAAAAAGCTCCTGTTATTGCTTAAGAATACACTACGTCCACAATAATTGGTCAACCTACACAAGTCTGCGGTGTGACCTCTTTAAAAGTGACAGTGAAAAATCAACATATAATCGCTCCTGTAAAGTTTTATATTTTTTTAGACGTGTGAAGTTATGCGCGCATGCGCATACGCCCTCGGTGATCTGATAAATATACATCTAGCGTTTATACAGCGTCGAGATGGCCCTAAATATTATAGAAATAATGGCTTAACAAAACTATTTAAAACACTACAGATAACCAATAGTGATTTAACACTGTGAAAAGGACTATCAAACCAAGAAAGCTAACACCAATTAGTTGTAATTCACACCAATACCTGCACACAAACCACCAGACAAACACACTTTTTTTTGGAGGTTCTCATTACACAACAAACGCGGGGCGAAAAAAATGTACTAATGGTCTCAATAAACATCACAATAAGCTAGTCTTTTATCTGTACTCACCAACACAAGGCCGACTCATACACAACACAACCACCCAAAAACTTAAACCCACCAGTTACACTACACCACACAACAATTACAATACTTACACACAAAATTACCAGACAAGAACAAAACAAATACCACCTATACCCCACCGCTTTTACATTGTCTTACTCCAGCGCTACACCTCAACACGTCTATGAGTCATCACCCCAACCAGTCAAAATCAATAACCCCCCACACTCTCACTTAAAAAAGCCCTTAGTAACCTACTAGCCTGCCATTATCGATTTTTTATATTTTCCGCCATTATTGATTTTTTTATATTTATATATATATTTTATGTATATATGTATAAACAAACACACCAACACACAATACAACAACACATAACAATTAAAATACCTACACAAAAATGGTATAATCAAGTCTCTAACACTTAACTCCCACCTCTAGGCGCTGGCCCTAGTATAGTGACACGTCTCTTTCACTCCCACCTCTACAACTCTAACACGTCACTCGCACCTCTAGATGCTAAACCTAGTATAGGCAGGTCTCTAACACTTCATTACCACTTCTAGATGCTAGACCTGGTATAGTCAGGTCTCTAACACTTCACTCCCACCTCTAGCTGCTGGACCTTTTCTAGCCAAGTCTCTAACACTTCACTCACATCTCTCGATGCTGGACCTAGTGACGTCTCTAACACTTCCCTCCCACCTCTCGCTGCTGTCCCTGGTATAGTCTCTAACACTTCACTCACACCTCTCGACGCTGGTCTTAGTCAAGTCTCTAACACTTCACTCCCACCTCTCGATGCTGGTCCTAGTATAGTGACGTCTCTAACACTTCACTCCCACCTCTCAATGCTGGCACACTTGCCTGCTACACTCCAAAATGTACACACCCATGCGTCGTCACCCGCGCCAGCACAAAAAGACTCCACTCGCTTCAAAAACCCCCTTAGTAACCTACTAACCAACCATTATCGATTTTTTTAAATATTTTCCGTCATTATCGATTTTTTCTATTTTTTTATATATTGTATGTATATATGTATAAACAAACACACCAACACACAATACAACAACACATAACAATTAAAATACCTACACAAAAAATGGTATAGTCGTCTCTAACACTTCACTCCCACCTCTAGGCGCTGGCCCTAGTATAGTGACACGTCTCTTTCACTCCCACCTCTAGAACTCTAACACATCACTCGCACCTCTAGATGTTAAACCTAGTATAGGCAGGTCTCTAACACTTCACTACCACTTCTAGACGCTAGACCTGGTATAGTCAGGTCTCTAACACTTCACTCCCACCTCTAGCTGCTGGACCTGTTCTAGCCAAGTCTCTAACACTTCACTCCCACCTCTCGATGCTGGACCTAGTGACGTCTCTAACACTTCCCTCCCACCTCTCGCTGCTGTCCCTGGTATAGTCTCTAACACTTCACTCACACCTCTCGACGCTGGTCCTAGTCAAGTCTCTAACACTTCACTCCCACCTCTCGATGCTGGTCCTAGTATAGTGACTCTCTAACACTTCACTCCCACCTCTCAATGCTGGCACACTTGCCTGCTACACCCCAAAATGTACACACTCATGCGTCGTCACCCGCGCCAGCACAAAAAGACTCCACTCGCTTCTAAAACCCCTTAGTAACCTACTAACCAACCATTATCGATTTAAAAAAAAATATTTTCCGTCATTATCGCTTTTTATATTTTTTACATATTGTATGTATATATGTATAAACAAACACACCAACACACACAAAACCCCCCTAACCTACAACCGCCAGCTACAGCCCAACATGTACACACCCATGCGTCATCACCCGCGCCAGCACAAAAAGACTCCACTCGCTTCAAAAAACCCTTAGTAACCTACTACCCAACATTATCGATTTTTATTTTTATTTTCCGTCATTATCGATTTTTAAATATATTTTATATATATTGTATGTATATATGTATAAACAAACACACCAACACACAACACAACACACAAAAATCCCCCCTAACCTACAACCGCCAGCTACAGCCCAACATGCATTGTCACCCCATGCCAGCACAAAAAGACTCCACTCGCTTCAAAATCCTACTTAGTAACCTACTACCCAACATTATCGATTTTTTTAAAATTTTCCGTCATTATCGATTTTAAAATATATTTTATATATATATTGTATGTATATATGTATTGTATTATCTATTCTCTTGTATGGGTGTGAGGGCTGGACACTCACTGCAGATACGGAGCGAAGGATTCAGGCTTTCGAGCATAAATGTTATAGAAGAATTTTGCGCATTTGCTATAAAGAGCACAAAACAAATGTCTATGTTAGAGAGAAGATAAACACCTATGCAGGCCACCAAGAACCACTTTTGTCAATAGTGAAACGTCGAAAGCTTGCCTGGTTTGGGCATGTAACTCGTCATGACTCCCTTTCGAAAACGATCCTTCAGGGAACAGTCGAAGGTAAACGGAGAAGAGGAAGGCAGAGAAAATCCTGGGCTGATAACATCAAAGAATGGGCAGGACACGGTTTTTCCACACTTGTACGCATTGCTGAGGATAGAGAGCAGTGGAGGACCCTGTCTGCTGATGCTTCCACCATGGCACCCCTACGACCATGAAGGGTTACGGGCTGAGATGATGATGATATATGTATAAACAACCACACCAACACACATAACAAAACAATACCACAACACACAAAAATCTCCCCTAACCTACAACCGCCAGCAACACCCCAACATGCATCGTCACCCCCGCCAATAGACCAGCTAACACCTCTCTTTGTCAATAAATATATAAAATGTATCTAGTGTTTTCTTATATATATATATATATATATATATATATATATATATATATATATATATATATATATATATATATATATATATATATAGTCTAACTGTTGTAATATATATATATATATATATATATATATATATATATATATATATATATATAAAAACTGTTTGTAACATAAATATATGTATAACATCAATATTTTGTATAAACAACAACACTGTCGCAGATATATTTGATGGTGGTGCACTCCAATTGACGTTGAATGAGAATCCAATTGTCGCATAAAGAGTTTTGTATAGTAAGGAAGATGTGTAGGAAGCACATAGACCTTTAGACACCAGTTTTTACAGATGTGAGCTAGTGTTGAGGGAAAGAGTTAACAGAAGGGCACAGATTGGTGTCAGTGATTCTCTCACCTTTTAGATTACCAACTCTTGTATTTTTCTGGCGACGACTAACTCTTTCTTACTCAAATCTTTTTGAAGATGAACTAGTAGTAACAAGTAATACAAAGAGGGTTGAGAATGTTTTTCTGAACAGAACATACAATCTACTAAGTCAAACTCAGAATGATGGTGAGTTACAGAATGTACATAATTACTTTAATTACAGTAGAAATATAAAATCAATGTTGACATGTACTTTGAAAAAAAATAGAAATACTAGGAAATGTAGAACTGTCAGTGTCTTTGGTTCAGATAAGAAGTAAGAGGCTATTTTCCTCACTGACGAAAGTTTATTCCTATGGCTATTTCGTGGAAAAGTGAATTCTGATTTTGGTCTGGATTTTACGTAGACTTATCTGCTTGGACTTCTCCTGGGCGTCCCAGTAGGTAGGAGTTACCAACTGGATAAGGTGATTCAGTTGAGCTACAGTCCAACAGATGACTAGGCTTTCCGTTAACCTGGTTGTGAAGTTGCGTTATGCTGTTCAGGTGCTGACGAGGTGTTGTCTGCTTAAATCTGTAGACTGCTCATATGCTATAGACTGCTCAGGGTTGCTGACTTGTGATCACCGCTAGAGGGTTTGAGATGTAAGCACTAGTTCTCTCTGTAGCATAGAGCAACTAGGCGGTTTACTCGCAACAATTTACAGCAATCAAAATCCAGAAACTGGCTAGGATTCTGCAACTGAGCGCTCAGAACTTATCCACAGCTTAAGAAATATAATTTGAGTAGCGTTACTCTCAATCACATATACTTGTAGGTATGAGGTAAGTTGATGCTTCTATTCTATAACTTATAAGCGTGCGTTGTCTTCGACGGTTAATCAGCAAGTGATCTTAAAACTCAGCATTCGTTTGCATGAAGTTAAAACATTTCTGTTCCCACGCCAAGAGTTAATTATTTCCCGTCTCATGCTAAGGCACGTACCAAGATTTATTGTGGCGGTTTTTCAGTTGACCACTGAACACCGAAATATGATACTCTGGGAACCACTGTCGATTCGACTAAGCGAATAAATCGTATAGACATCCTTAAAGAAATGCTTTTAAGTGCTTTTGTAGAAGAAGATAAAATTTGGATCGAATGACAGGACTATTAGTGAAGACTTGAAAAACAGCTAAAGAAACGATCGCAGGTGCAAATATTTCCGTAGAGAAAACAGACAAAATGTGAAGGAATAGAAAAGTAAGGAATTTTAAAATAATCCAGACAAAATCTTCGAGCACTCTGTGACAGATACTCCCCAATTTAAAATAGTTGCAAACTATTCAACGAGATAAGGTCTTTGTCTAAATTATAAATTCCTTCTGTCACCCAACTTTTCAATTCTCTCGACCTTTGTCCGCTTGCTAACGCTCCACTTGGCCATGGCTCTACATTTTGAGAATCCCTGGTCTGAGTTCTCAATGAGCTAACTTTCGTAATTTCTACTAAGACAGTTCGTCCGGTCAAAATGCTGTACCCATTCACCTCTTCATACAAAAGAAATTTCATATGAACTAGTGTAGAGAGTCCACTATCTGTTGTGAGTTCACTGCGCTTTGTCTGCCATTGTTCCGTGGCCAGCTTGAATGGGCGTGCAAAACATCCTTTGTCACGGTAACAATGAAATCCGCGCTTGTGTCTCTTCAATGAGACATAGGGCCTCATGTATATCCTTAACTTTGCTCCTTCGTTTGACCTGCTCAGACGGTTAATGTTCCCTGTCTTTCTTTCTGGATTGAAAGATGTCCATGCCCTACGTGGGTTAAAAATAGCAACTCTCAAGTTTCCGAAACATCCCAAGTTTCCAGATAACTTGTTCATTGATAAATCACACCAAGATTGAGGGTAACTGGCGTTCAGGTATGAACGAGGCAGTTTTTCGTGGGTGAAAATCAACTTTATAGCTGTGAGCACAGGTGGTTTAATGCGGCTGTCATTCCCTCCATCCAACTTTCTGTCTATTCGCTGGTTATTCCCCTTATCCATACTCTTCTCAACCACATTCGTATCTTGTATCTCAGTCTCGGCTGAATGATTCTCAGCCTGGGCTTTTCCTATCACTGTTGTGATTTTATCAAGCAAAATTTTGTTTGGATCTTTCAATGACTCTGACGTATCTCCACTCATTTGAAAATACTCATCTCCTTCTGTAAAACTAATCGTCTCCTTGGGATTAGGGAAGCTGTTATAGAATGGCTTCTCAGCAGAAGTATGAACTCTCTCATTTTCATCCGTGCACTGATGCATGAAAGGGTCAGGCTTGGAGCTGACGACGCGCGTTCCAATGTTTAGTAGGGGTGTGCTGCTCTCTAAAATTTCCGTTTGCATGTTTTCACAGAAGGGACTTTGTAAACCTGGCGCCTGTGAACTACGTTCGCTGGGTGTCATATTCGTTTCTCTCTCACAGAGAAGGGGTGGGTTTTTTGGTTTTGGGTTAAACCCAGTGATATGGCAAGTTTTTGCCGGTTTACACTTTTCCAACATTCCAGTGGATAAAGTGACAGGTAAAGAAGTTTCCTCTTGAACCTGTTCTACGACTCTAATTACAGAGCCCATTGTGTCTCTATGAGTCACATGTTTTATCAGACTTTTGCGTGGTTCCGCGTGTACCATCAAAGGCTGTTTTAGTTCTCCTAGAACCATGTAACTTCCCTTGTCGTTCACTCCATTAGTGTCAACAATGAGAGGTTCCTCTGGGCTACTATTAAGCTCTCTGTCCTTTTGTTGCCCAGGTGACATTAATCGCGGGATGGGGCCGTTACTGAAGTTATCTGTCTTCTTAGACAATTCTTTACAGTCTCCATTCCTCCGGTTTCTAGTGTTTTTGTAGTCCTGAGCGCTTTTGTTGTGGTTATGAAATCGGTCTTTGTGTGCTTTCTGAGATTTAGCAAAGGCATGTTGTTGTTCATTAGAGATGTTCGGGGTGTCTGGGAAATTCCTTTTCTGACGTGTTCCTGACGAGAGTGTACTTTCCCTCATACTACCAGCATTTATGTGCGTAGGTACCTTCACAAAGGGGTCATGACTTATCGAGTTCGATGTCCGCCTCTCTGCTTTGCCTAACCATTGGCTCTGAGTACTAAGTTGCGCTTCCTGTGGAGCAGAGGATGCTTCCTCTTGAAATAATGGTTCATCTGACCTGGGAGTGGGGCTCTGGGATTCCGTGGCCTCATGACTAATCATGGGTTTCAAATCTCTTGGCGAGTTTTGAGTTTCCAGTGGCGGCGTCTTCAACTTAAGGTAGGGTTGAGCTTCCAGCTGTTCCTTCTCATAAGCTGCTTCACTGCTTATGGCCTCTTCTTTCCACTTGGCTTCCTTCTCGTTCCAGTCGCGAGTCCATTTTTCATCACTCTCTATCATTTCCATCTCTGTTCTCGTGAAAAGTTCTGCCTGTTCTAAGACATGTTTCGCAATTAACTTTCTCGAGTAACCCCTTTCCTCGCCTTCCAAAAGACATCTAGACATCTTATAATTTTTATGGAATCGGTCACTTTGTGACCTATCAGATATTGGAAAAACTGAGCTCTTAGTTTCGCTACTGCGTTCATTTTAGATTGCTGGGTAGGCAGTTCAATCTCTCAGTATACGCTGCACTAGTTTCCAGTTATTAATAATAATTCTATGAAGTATTGTAATAATAAACCACTGATCAATTTACAGAAGCTCGAGGTAATACTATTAAGTCTACTGACGTAATGTATCCCTTTACAGATGCTATTATAACAGATATTTTAACAATATACTTATTTCTGCTGAATTAAGGTATTATTAATTTTAGACAGACGCTACTCTTGCTTCCGATTATTACTAATAATTCTATGAAGTATTGTAATAATAACCACTAATCAATTTACTGAGGCTCGAGGTAATACTATTAAGTCTACTGACGTAATGTATCCCTTTACAGATGCTAGTATAATTGATATTTTAATAATACTTATTTCTACTGAATTAAGATATTATTAATTTGAGCCAGACTCAAGTATAATTTATTTATTTTTAACCCTGTGTATACTCTTATTTCTTCTAAAGTAAGGTATTACAATTGCAGCCAGTCTTTCACACACAATCATCAATTTGTACACTTAGTTATCTTAAGCCACTAATTAACTTAATGAGCTTAATTAATCTAAGTAACTTAATTAAATAATTAATTAATTAATTAATTCCAGGACCATTCAGATTTCACTTTCCTTATTCTACTGTGTAATTCCACAATTCTGTTCAGAAAATATAAGAAGTTTCGTTGTCTAGGGATATATAATAGATTCTACTCCAAGGTATTGATAGACTACTAGTTAAAGATTCAACAGTTATTCTGCAGATAGGTCACCAAAGGTAAGATCCCGGACTGAGCATCCCAATTTGTCGCAGATATAGTTTGATGGTGCTGCACTCCAATTGACGTTGAATGAGAATCCAATTGTCGCATAAAGAGTTTTGTATAGTAAGGAAGATGTGTAGGAAGCACATAGACCTTCAGACACCAGTTTTCACAGATGTGAGCTAGTGTTGAGGGAAAGAGTTAACAGAAGGGCACAGATTGGTGTCAGTGATTCTCTCACCTTTTAGACTACCAACTCTTGTATTTTTCTGGCGACGACTAACTCTTTCTTACTCAAATCTTTTTGAAGATGAACTAGTAGTAACAAGTAATACAAAGAGGGTTGAGAATGTTTTTCTGAACAGAACATACAATCTACTAAGTCAAACTCAGAATGATGGTGAGTTACAGAATGTACATAATTACTTTAATTACAGTAGAAATATAAAATCAATGTTGACATGTACTTTGAAAAAAAATAGAAATACTAGGAAATGTAGAACTGTCAGTGTCTTTGGTTCAGATAAGAAGTAAGAGGCTATTTTCCTCACTGACGAAAGTTTATTCCTATGGCTATTTCGTGGAAAAGTGAATTCTGATTTTGGTCTGGGTTTTACGTAGACTTATCTGCTTGGACTTCTCCTGGGCGTCCCAGTAGGTAGGAGTTACCAACTGGATAAGGTGATTCAGTTGAGCTACAGTCCAACAGATGACTAGGCTTTCCGTTAACCTGGTTGTGAAGTTGCGTTATGCTGTTCAGGTGCTGACGAGGTGTTGTCTGCTTAAATCTGTAGACTGCTCATATGCTATAGACTGCTCAGGGTTGCTGACTTGTGATCACCGCTAGAGGGTTTGAGACATTTCTGTTCCCACGCCAAGAGTTAATTATTTCCCGTCTCATGCTAAGGCACGTACCAAGATTTATTGTGGCGGTTTTTCAGTTGACCACTGAACACCGAAATATGATACTCTGGGAACCACTGTCGATTCGACTAAGCGAATAAATCGTATAGACATCCTTAAAGAAATGCTTTTAAGTGCTTTTGTAGAAGAAGATAAAATTTGGATCGAATGACAGGACTATTAGTGAAGACTTGAAAAACAGCTAAAGAAACGATCGCAGGTGCAAATATTTCCGTAGAGAAAACAGACAAAATGTGAAGGAATAGAAAAGTAAGGAATTTTAAAATAATCCAGACAAAATCTTCGAGCACTCTGTGACAGATACTCCCCAATTTAAAATAGTTGCAAACTATTCAACGAGATAAGGTCTTTGTCTAAATTATAAATTCCTTCTGTCACCCAACTTTTCAATTCTCTCGACCTTTGTCCGCTTGCTAACGCTCCACTTGGCCATGGCTCTACATTTTGAGAATCCCTGGTCTGAGTTCTCAATGAGCTAACTTTCGTAATTTCTACTAAGACAGTTCGTCCGGTCAAAATGCTGTACCCATTCACCTCTTCATACAAAAGAAATTTCATATGAACTAGTGTAGAGAGTCCACTATCTGTTGTGAGTTCACTGCGCTTTGTCTGCCATTGTTCCGTGGCCAGCTTGAATGGGCGTGCAAAACATCCTTTGTCACGGTAACAATGAAATTCGCGCTTGTGTCTCTTCAATGAGACATAGGGCCTCATGTATCTCCTTAACTTTGCTCCTTCGTTTGACCTGCTCAGACGGTTAATGTTCCCTGTCTTTCTTTCTGGATTGAAAGATGTCCATGCCCTACGTGGGTTAAAAATAGCAACTCTCAAGTTTTCGAAACATCCCAAGTTTCCAGATAACTTGTTCATTGATAAATCACACCAAGATTGAGGGTAACTGGCGTTCAGGTATGAACGAGGCAGTTTTTCGTGGGTGAAAATCAACTTTATAGCTGTGAGCACAGGTGGTTTAATGCGGCTGTCATTCCCTCCATCCAACTTTCTGTCTATTCGCTGGTTATTCCCCTTATCCATACTCTTCTCAACCACATTCGTATCTTGTATCTCAGTCTCGGCTGAATGATTCTCAGCCTGGGCTTTTCCTATCACTGTTGTGATTTTATCAAGCAAAATTTTGTTTGGATCTTTCAATGACTCTGACGTATCTCCACTCATTTGAAAATACTCATCTCCTTCTGTAAAACTAATCGTCTCCTTGGGATTAGGGAAGCTGTTATAGAATGGCTTCTCAGCAGAAGTATGAACTCTCTCATTTTCATCCGTGCACTGATGCATGAAAGGGTCAGGCTTGGAGCTGACGACGCGCGTTCCAATGTTTAGTAGGGGTGTGCTGCTCTCTAAAATTTCCGTTTGCATGTTTTCACAGAAGGGACTTTGTAAACCTGGCGCCTGTGAACTACGTTCGCTGTCATATTCGTTTCTCTCTCACAGAGAAGGGGTGGGTTTTTTGGTTTTGGGTTAAACCCAGTGATATGGCAAGTTTTTGCCGGTTTACCCTTTTCCAACATTCCAGTGGATAAAGTGACAGGTAAAGAAGTTTCCTCTTGAACCTGTTCTACGACTCTAATTACAGAGCCCATTGTGTCTCTATGAGTCACATGTTTTATCAGACTTTTGCGTGGTTCCGCGTGTACCATCAAAGGCTGTTTTAGTTCTCCTAGAACCATGTAACTTCCCTTGTCGTTCACTCCATTAGTGTCAACAATGAGAGGTTCCTCTGGGCTACATTAAGCTCTCTGTCCTTTTGTTGCCCAGGTGACATTAATCGCGGGATGGGGCCGTTACTGAAGTTATCTGTCTTCTTAGACAATTCTTTACAGTCTCCATTCCTCCGGTTTCTAGTGTTTTTGTAGTCCTGAGCGCTTTTGTTGTGGTTATGAAATCGGTCTTTGTGTGCTTTCTGAGATTTAGCAAAGGCATGTTGTTGTTCATTAGAGATGTTCGGGGTGTCTGGGAAATTCCTTTTCTGACGTGTTCCTGACGAGAGTGTACTTTCCCTCATACTACCAGCATTTATGTGCGTAGGTACCTTCACAAAGGGGTCATGACTTATCGAGTTCGATGTCCGCCTCTCTGCTTTGCCTAACCATTGGCTCTGAGTACTAAGTTGCGCTTCCTGTGGAGCAGAGGATGCTTCCTCTTGAAATAATGGTTCATCTGACCTGGGAGTGGGGCTCTGGGATTCCGTGGCCTCATGACTAATCATGGGTTTCAAATCTCTTGGCGAGTTTTGAGTTTCCAGTGGCGGCGTCTTCAACTTAAGGTAGGGTTGAGCTTCCAGCTGTTCCTTCTCATAAGCTGCTTCACTGCTTATGGCCTCTTCTTTCCACTTGGCTTCCTTCTCGTTCCAGTCGCGAGTCCATTTTTCATCACTCTCTATCATTTCCATCTCTGTTCTCGTGAAAAGTTCTGCCTGTTCTAAGACATGTTTCGCAATTAACTTTCTCGAGTAACCCCTTTCCTCGCCTTCCAAATAAGACATCTAGACATCTTATAATTTTTATGGAATCGGTCACTTTGTGATCTATCAGATATTGGAAAAACTGAGCTCTTAGTTTCGCTACTGCGTTCATTTTAGATTGCTGGGTAGGCAGTTCAATCTCTCAGTATACGCTGCACTAGTTTCCAGTTATTAATAATAATTCTATGAAGTATTGTAATAATAAACCACTGATCAATTTACAGAAGCTCGAGGTAATACTATTAAGTCTACTGACGTAATGTATCCCTTTACAGATGCTATTATAACAGATATTTTAATAATATACTTATTTCTGCTGAATTAAGGTATTATTAATTTTAGACAGACGCTACTCTTGCTTCCGATTATTACTAATAATTCTATGAAGTATTGTAATAATAACCACTAATCAATTTACTGAGGCTCGATGTAATACTATTAAGTCTACTGACGTAATGTATCCCTTTACAGATGCTAGTATAATTGATATTTTAATAATACTTATTTCTACTGAATTAAGATATTATTAATTTGAGCCAGACTCAAGTATAATTTATTTATTTTTAACCCTGTGTATACTCTTATTTCTTCTAAAGTAAGGTATTACAATTGCAGCCAGTCTTTCACACACAATCATCAATTTGTACACTTAGTTATCTTAAGCCACTAATTAACTTAATGAGCTTAATTAATCTAAGTAACTTAATTAAATAAATAATTAATTAATTAATTCCAGGACCATTCAGATTTCACTTTCCTTATTCTACTGTGTAATTCCACAATTCTGTTCAGAAAATATAAGAAGTTTCGTTGTCTAGGGATATATAATAGATTCTACTCCAAGGTATTGATAGACTACTAGTTAAAGATTCAACAGTTATTCTGCAGATAGGTCACCAAAGGTAAGATCCCGGACTGAGCATCCCAATTTGTCGCAGATATAGTTTGATGGTGCTGCACTCCAATTGACGTTGAATGAGAATCCAATTGTCGCATAAAGAGTTTTGTATAGTAAGGAAGATGTGTAGGAAGCACATAGACCTTTAGACACCAGTTTTCACAGATGTGAGCTAGTGTTGAGGGAAAGAGTTAACAGAAGGGCACCGGTTGGTGTCAGTGATTCTCTCACCTTTTAGACTACCAACTCTTGTATTTTTCTGGCGACGACTAACTCTTTCTTACTCAAATCTTTTTGAAGATGAACTAGTAGTAACAAGTAATACAAAGAGGGTTGAGAATGTTTTTCTGAACAGAACATACAATCTACTAAGTCAAACTCAGAATGATGGTGAGTTACAGAATGTACATAATTACTTTAATTACAGTAGAAATATAAAATCAATGTTGACATGTACTTTGAAAAAAAAATAGAAATACTAGGAAATGTAGAACTGTCAGTGTCTTTGGTTCAGATAAGAAGTAAGAGGCTATTTTCCTCACTGACGAAAGTTTATTCCTATGGCTATTTCGTGGAAAAGTGAATTCTGATTTTGGTCTGGGTTTTACGTAGACTTATCTGCTTGGACTTCTCCTGGGCGTCCCAGTAGGTAGGAGTTACCAACTGGATAAGGTGATTCAGTTGAGCTACAGTCCAACAGATGACTAGGCTTTCCGTTAACCTGGTTGTGAAGTTGCGTTATGCTGTTCAGGTGCTGACGAGGTGTTGTCTGCTTAAATCTGTAGACTGCTCATATGCTATAGACTGCTCAGGGTTGCTGACTTGTGATCACCGCTAGAGGGTTTGAGATGTAAGCACTAGTTCTCTCTGTAGCATAGAGCAACTAGGCGGTTTACTCGAAACAATTTACAGCATCAAAATCCAGAAACTGGCTAGGATTCTGCAACTGGGCGCTCAGAACTTATCCACAGCTTAAGAAATAGAATTTGAGTAGCGTTACTCTCAATCACATATACTTGTAGGTATGAGGTAAGTTGATGCTTCTATTCTGTAACTTATAAGCGTGCGTTGTCTTCGACGGTTAATCAGCAAGTGATCTTAAAACTCAGCATTCGTTTGCATGAAGTTAAAACATTTCTGTTCCCACGCCAAGAGTTAATTATTTCCCGTCTCATGCTAAGGCACGTACCAAGATTTATTGTGGCGGTTTTTCAGTTGACCACTGAACACCGAAATATGATACTCTGGGAACCACTGTCGATTCGACTAAGCGAATAAATCGTATAGACATCCTTAAAGAAATGCTTTTAAGTGCTTTTGTAGAAGAAGATAAAATTTGGATCGAATGACAGGACTATTAGTGAAGACTTGAAAAACAGCTAAAGAAACGATCGCAGGTGCAAATATTTCCGTAGAGAAAACAGACAAAATGTGAAGGAATAGAAAAGTAAGGAATTTTAAAATAATCCAGACAAAATCTTCGAGCACTCTGTGACAAACACACAACAACAACAACACACATGAACCATAATAGGACAACAGGACGCAAGCTGATCGTCAGAGGAAGTCACCCCGGCTAAAATATATCGCTATATAAAAGTCATGTGCCTCCGCCTGACGCTCCGCCTGAAATTCCAGCGACTGAAAAATCGGAGTATTTTGCTATATAAAAGTCACGCTCCAACGCCTGAAAACGACTCGTTTTGCGCCTACTATACTACTTTCCTCTTGTCTCTTTTGATACTTCTTTTTACTATCAGTCGCGCCTATCATATAATATCAGTCAACCAAACCGTATCTTCTTGTGTGAGAAAGCAGGTGGTAAAATTAACATTAAACTGAACAACTGGTAAAAAATAGCTACGCGTTATGTTTCACTGGTCTTTAGCAGCTAGAACTTTAAGTGAATTATAATAGTAAACTTTAACACTTTAACATTTAAGCACTAATTTCTATTACCACAAATCAGAAAGGAAAGGGTTTAAGAAACCACAGTTTATTTATATATATATATATATATATATATATATATATATATATATATATATATATATATATATATATATATATATATATATATTATTGGCTCTCTTATCTATAGATGACGTTACTATTCACATTACCATGTGAATCGGGAGAATCGTGAACAGAGTTCTCCAGGTAAAAGGTTTTACGGTCGCTCTGTCTCAGCGGTTCTAATCGACATCAGAAGAATACTCACTTCTAACGGGGTTCTCGAAGATTTGACAAAGCCACTCCGGAAATTCCCGGCTCCTGCGTACGAACTTCAAAGGGTCTTCGGTTTCTTCACGTGCGGTCTGTCAGGCATCGCATGATTGACAGATAAGCTCGCGTGAGAAACTAGGTAAACAAACCTAATTCGCTACCTGTTATGACTGGCAGGTCGCCAAGTTTGTAAACTTTGCGTTAGCCCGTGTTAACAGAAAAAAAGGCGTGGATTAAAAGGTGAGTAAGACAGGCAGAAAAATCATGGTTTTGCTGGCAAATCATAGAACGCTAACGAGGTCGGAAAGACTGTCAGATACTGTAGGCTATATTTCCATTATAAGTCACATTCACGACGGGAAACAAAGTGTGCAAAATCATTCTTTCCTAAACAAGCACTGAACAGCTGCGGCTTCTTGCGGAAAGCATCATTAAGTCCAACTAGCAGTGACACATTCTGCCGTTTGCCTTGTAAGTTCACATTCAGTACATTGAAGTGACCTGTCATGTCGGCCGGGAATGCCAGAGAACAAGGAAAATGTGTATGTTGCAGTTCATTGTGATATTCATCAGTGTAGCCATCTTCTCATTTTAAGAAAGAATAGTATTTCTTTTCGAAGAGCAAATAAATGCTGAAGAGATTTCCCAGCACTCAACCACCTGAAATTTGACTGCAGTAGTATGTCACTGTATCCAGCATTCAGTTCTTCAAGTCGAGGAAGTTGAGGGGAACTGCGGTAAGACGTGGAGAACAATGGATGGGTGTGAAAAAAAACGTTCTTATGTTAGGTTTTTATGTTAGGTTCTTATGTGTCCTATCTAGCCTTCACTTTCTTTCCTTTCCCTGACGAAGGCCTTGTGGCCGTATGTTACGTGCAGTCTTTGATATCTTACAATATTATACATTGGTATACTTGTTATGTTCGCAAATATTTTGTAAACAAAATAGTGCTTAAGGAAAAGTCATTATTGAGTTACTTCCCTTGAAAGTTGTGTCGGCTCTTTCGATCGAACTCCGCGGATAAATCCAGTTTTTCTGCGATTCATTCTTTGTTTGGGTAGTAATAGATTGTTCTTGCTTCAGAATATCTATGGCCTGAATTTATGTGTATTGTTTGTCTGAGTAGGACGAGTCTGTCTTATATCTGTATATCTTTACATATCTAAGTCGAACTATATGTTCTGTTGTCTCTAGGGAGGTCAAAGGCTATTCGGCGGATGTGTCGCTAGAGTGTGGTGTGATTTGGCTTCGTCCTGATAGGGACTGTGTTTTCTATGTCGGCCTGTCGCCGGGGAAAAAGTGATCTCAGTATTTGTGGGGAAAGTGATAGTCGTCTAGATCTATCGTGTATGCTTTACCCCAGTGTTTATTCGTATTGCCAAGGAATGGCAGAATCATATTTCTGATACCAAGGTAATAAAAGATACTCTTATGAACTCTCGTACGAAGCCACCATTTTCGATAGGTACGATTTGAATGTCTAAGAGAATATATTTGACTCGATGAAAACGACTTCGATTCCTAGCAGCACTATACCCTGTAGAATGCAGTCAATTGTTCATGACCAAATCTACAGAGCAATGAAAGATTTAATGAATGACTAACTTTAGGACAGATTCATTATCTGTATCCAAACGTGAGTGACAGCTCACGAGTGAAGCCATCTTGGAACCAAAACATGTAGTGACTTTCAAGAAGAGAAAAGGGATGCCCGTATTATCGCTTGATTAGTCCAGAGATCACTGCTACACATGAGAACCCATTGCTAGCGGTTCAATATTATTATATGGAAAAATATGTGCTGAACATTATGTTGGAGAATCGTCGCTAGACGAGATTAGGTCTAGAAGCCATCTGAAATATTATTTATAAGCTGACGTGCTCAGTCAGTGAAGTCAGTTGATATATATGTATGGGCGATACTGAGTGCTTGGCTACTGACAGTCCATTATACAATTATTCTACATGAGTGCCCATGTAACATTGCAAGACCATTTATCCACTGTACTATGATGTATTATGCCAACCTGTGATTTGTCACTATCTGTGCTGTCGAGTTTATACGTCCAATTAAACTGTAGAAAGGTACACAGTCGTTGGTGTCGATGACTTCCAGCCATACATGAGTGTGAGAAAAGAACATTTGTCAACACCACGAACCCTTATTATCATTCGCACATTATACACTCAATCCATGTCTACACACCACTGCGTAGGTCAAGTTGACATTCCATACACTACAGTGGAGCAAACAACACCATAGAGATCTTATCAACTGATGATGATGATGATGATGATGTCTGCTTCCATCCACTTATATTTATCTTTTGGTGGATATCACTAACTGGAATAAATAGAGGACTTTATCAACTGGTGGACCAGCTTTCTGGGTTTGACCTCGCAGAAGTTCAGAAGTCAACAGATTACCGATACCAGACCGTTTCCTGTGGCTGATACGACATACTTGCAGTATTGGTTTGCTATTTGTCAACACTTTGTCACGTGACCTGTCAAGTGAATGCAGTATGTAGGTCAGCGTTGTTGACATTTTTACATTAGACATTACAGAGTTTCACAGAACAGTTGGATCAATTCTTGTCAATATTAACAGGAAGACAGTATGAGTGAACTAAGAAGTCCTATTTTCATCGATGGATCTTCTTGTTTTCTGTATATGAACTTTAATATTTAAGGCCAGAATGTTTAATTGAATAAAGTGGCAGTTTGTTTATTTTCATAAAAATAACTTTGCCATTACTGTAAAACTGAGCCTATTTTGCAACACATACTATCATACACATAATTTATATATATTTATGTTTACATGTTATTTGTTTGTATAGTATGTTAGTTTCTATGTCAGCGGGTTGTGTTTAAGGTTGGGCGGCGTCCTCACAACAGTATATCCCACGTCATAGAGGGTCCGTTGTGGGCGTTTTCTATAGGCGCAATTTTCTTGATTGAAAATTTGCTGCGACAACTGTTGCTTTTGTGTTAGCTGTGAAGACTGTAATTATTGTTATTTTTGTAATATTTCTTTGTTCTTTAGTTTTGTTTTGATTTGTTTGTAATTTGTTGGTCTAACCTTTTCTATCTTTCAGTTCTATTCACAATTTATATTCATATACTGTGACGTCATTTGTGTTGTTATTCTTTGCAGATTCAGTGATTATTTTCATTGATTTCCCTATTTGATTTATTTTGATTTCTGCAAACGTTCTTGTATTGTCAGTCCTATTTGTACTTTATGTATTCTGTTGGTTGACATATGTTTTATATAGGTATATTTCATAAGACACAATTGCCTGTGCACTGCACTTGGATTATGGTATAAACCAGTACCTGATTATTATTACTGTTATACAAGACCTTATTAAGGCTTGTGACCCACAGATATTGGGATAGTATACTGATTAATCAAGTCATTAAGAACTTGTGGTATTATTATTATTTCAGGTGATTAGTATTATTGTTAGACACCATGTCTACATTAGAATACTTCATTATACAAGGGAAAGCCCTTGATAAAACTGGTCAACAATTAGAACAATGGGCTGTTGCTCAATATGACAAAGCATTAGCTGCAGAAGAGAAAAAAGCTGCTGCAGAAGAGAGAAAAGCTATGGCGGAAGAGAAAAGATTAGAAAGAGAAGCTGAGGCTGCTGCTGAACAAAAGAAATTGCAGATGCAGGTGGAGGAAAGGAGATTTGAAGCTGAACAAAAAAAATTAGAAAGAGAAGCTGCTGCGGAACAAAAAAGATTAGACAGTGAAGCTGAACAAAAAAGATTAGACAGGGAAGCTGAACAAAAAAGATTAGACAGTGAAGCTGAACAAAAAAGATTAGACAGGGAAGCTGAACAAAAAAGATTAGACAGAGAGGCTGAAGAAAAAAAAGCAATAAGAGAACATGAATTTGAGTTGGAGAAATTAAGATTGACAAGTATGAGTAATGTTAATCAGGCATCTAGTGGTAATGGTAAACCTTCTACTTACAAGGTTAAGGTTCCACCGTTCAATCAGTCCAGTGACGATATTACATTCTGGCTGGATAGATTTGAACGTTCTTGTCGTACACATAATGTGGATAAATCACAATACGCTAATCAATTATCAGAAAACTTGAAAGGTGAATCTTTGACTAGATTATGCCTTGTAGGAGAAGCAGATAAGGATAATTATGATGTCATTAGGGCGGCTTTGATAAAAAAATATCAGCTAAGTGAGGAAGGCTATCGCCTTTTATTTAAAACGATGGTACCTGAGACGGGTGAAGAATTCTCAGAATTCACTGCAAAGGCACGTCTCACAGTTGATCGTTGGATTGAGCTTTCCAAAACAGAAAAAACGTATGAAGGACTTATGGATTTGTTGCTCAGAGATAAGATTATGTCATGTGTGAACAAACCTTTCCTTGAATTTATACATGAGCGTAAACCCAAATCTCTAAAAGAAATGGAAGAATATTGTTCCCAATATGTCACTGCACACCCCGACGTGACTTTTGGCAACACTAAGATTAAGGAGAGTATGCCAGTTGCTTCAGCAACACCATACAATCCCAATTATTCACACAGATTTCAGGGACCTCAAAACAGATTTGATAAAAAAGGTAACCATAATAGTTATCAAAACCAAGGTAACCAATCATTTCAGGGTTCTTCTTCAAAGAACTGGAGACGACCTGATAGCTCTCGACACAGGGGTGGTCATAATTATAGGAATTTCCGTAGAGGAAGTAATTATAGAAACTATCAGGGTTATCCGTCTTGGAGTCAACAAGATCATAATTACAGAGATACTCATTATAATGAATATGATAATGGTAACCAAGGGAACTATGACTCAAACCCAAATAGGGATTACAATAGAGGTAACAATAACTACAGAGGTGATAATAACCGAGGTAGATCTCAAAACAAAAGACATAAACCACATTTTCAGGCAAACTCTGTACAACAAGAGTCCCATGAAGCCTATAAACAGAGTAAAGATAATAATGATGCTAGTAATATGGCATGTGCCGCTTTTGATTTTGGGAGAGCATCTCAGTGCCCCCAATGCAAAACGTTATTTGAGCCAACCACAGTGTCTACTTTAAGCTGTGGCCATCCTCTTCCTGCTCTTCCGGCATCAGTCGCGCATGATGGAAGAGGTTCTCTTGTCTTACATAAGGGTTTAGTGAATAACAATCCAGTCTCTGTGCTATTTGATTCTGGATGCACCACAATTGGTGTTAGGCAGTCACTCGTAGATCCTTCCCGCGCCACTGGACAAGTAGTCAAATGTGTAACATTTGGCGGCACATTAGAGAAATACTCTACTGCTATCATTAGGATTGCTACTCCTTTCTTTACAGGAGATGTACACGCATGTCTTCTTCCGAATCCGATCGCTGACCTCATCATCGGTCGCATTCATGGAGTCAAGGAATGCACTCCGCAACAAATTTCCACGTGGGAAAGGCAAAACATGCAGATTGCTAACGCTGTAGTCACTAGAGCTCAGGCTCTTAATATGCCTCAAACTTCATCTACTGAAGATAATGAAGTGCATAACCAAGTTAATCCCTTGGTAATTTCTCGTGACTCGTTTATAAAACAGCAAGAAGATGATCCCACTCTGAAGAAATTCTTCATTCTTGCAACTAAAGGTGATCCGAATAAAGACACAAGTCGTAAATCGTGGATTACAAAGAAGAATGGCGTACTTGTACGTATGGTTCAAGACTCCATTACGTCAAGTCATTCTCAAATCCTGGTTCCCAAGAATTTGAGAGTTAAAATTTTGCAGCACGCTCACGACTCTCAGTGTGCTGGACACATGGGTTTTTCCCGTACTAAGTCAAGAGTCCTTGCGGCTTTCTTTTGGCCATTGGTAAACAAGGACATACGGATTTATTGTCGATCTTGTAAAGTATGTCAGGAAGTTAAATCCAAAGGTCCACGGCATGCTGCACCCATTCAGGCGGCGGACATTCCTATTCGGCCGTTCCAAAAAATGGCTATAGACATTATTGGTCCATTTAAGATCAAGTCTGCCAGAGGACATCAGTTTATCTTGGCGTGTGTTGATATGTGCACACGTTGGCCAGAGGCTATTCCTCTGAAGAGCATTACTACTGCTGATATTGCAGATGCTCTTTGGCTTATATTTTCTCGTCTGGGGTTCCCCGGAGAAATATTGTCAGACCATGGCACCCAACTAATATCAGATACCATGTCTCAAGTAATGTCTACTCTGCAGATAGATAGATCTTTAAGTAGTATCTACCATACAATGTCTAATGGTATGGTCGAACGCCTTAATAGAACACTTAAAAACTTACTGGGGAAGATAACTGAGGATCATCCTCAAGACTGGGACAGAGTTTTACCTGCGGCCCTCTTCGCTTACAGAGAGGTACCCAATGAACATACGGGATTTTCTCCCTTTGAACTCGTCTTTGGCGCGCGTCCGCGTGGCCCTATGTCGTTGCTTCACGATCTCATAACATCTGACAATATTGACGATGACACAAAGTCATCCTACGAATATGTCATCGCGTTGAGACAAAAGATTATCGAAGCATGCAAATTAGCAACTTCTTCTTCTGAATTTGCGAAACAGAAGGCAAGGCAATTTGCCAATAAGAAGAGATGCTTACGACAACTTTGTCCTGGTGACAAAGCATTTGTATTACTACCTTGTAGGGAAAACAGATTACTTATTTCTTGGAAAGGTCCGTACGATATAATATCGAAAATTTCCGATGTCGACTACATTGTCGATATTGATGGGAAGCATAAAACCTTCCACATCAATATGCTTACTGAATTCCATGAACGTCCGGATTATTTGCAACCCATTTTCCAAGCAACGGACAATTCTCCAGTACAACATGGTCATTACTCATCACTGTCCGTGATACAGGATGAGGAAACAAGTTTTTCAGATGTAAATCTTCCTCTTCCAATGATCCCACTTCATTCTAGTGAATCATGGAAGAACGTTACTGTCTCTCCTGATTTGTCTCTAGGAGAACAGCGACAAGTTTCAACTATGTTGCAAACATTTCAGGATGTACTCACTGACAGCCCTGGACAAACGCATGTCATTGAACATGACATTGTTCTAACTGACCACACTCCTATTAGGGTTAGACCTTATCCTATACCAATACATTTTCAAGCACAGGTCGAGAAAGAGTTGGATGAGATGATAGATTTGAAAATAATCGAACCATCCACCTCTGCATATTCTTCGCCGATGGTTATTGTGCGTAAAAAAGACAATAACATACGTCTTTGCGTTGACTATCGAAAATTGAATCAAGTAACGAAGTTCGATGCCGAACCTATGCCTTTACTGGAAGAGCTACTTACTCGACTCTCCAAATCTCATTTTTTCACTAAACTTGATTTGTCTAAAGGATATTGGCAAGTTCCTTTATCTGAACGCGCCAAACCTCTCACGGCTTTTTCAACACCTAGAGGTTTGTTCCAATGGAATTTTATGCCTTTCGGTCTTATGAACGCACCAGCTACATTCGTACGCATGATGCGCCGAATCCTATCTTATCGGTCAGATGTCATTGCATATCTAGACGACATCTGTCTTTTCAGCGATACTTGGGAAGATCACTATTCAGGGTTAGATGAATTGCTGTCTACTTTGCGTGAGCACAACCTGACAGCGAAACCCTCTAAAGCCTATATTGGTTTTAGCGAAATTTCTTTCCTAGGCCACCGAGTTGGTCATGGTTTCCTAAAGACAGAGGACCATAATACTAGTAAGATACTTAACATCTCAATCCCTAAGACTAAAAAACAGGTGAGAAGTCTGTTAGGTCTTATTCAATTTTATGGCAGATTCATTCAGAATCTATCCTCTATCATGGCACCTCTCTCAACACTTCTAAAGAAAGGTTCGCCTAATGTAATCCACTGGTCTCAGGAATGCCAATGCTCTCTGGATAAGATTAAAACATTGTTTTCAACACCACCTATTTTAGTGCTACCCACTAAAGATAAGACATTCGTTCTTCGTAGTGACGCTTCATCCACTGGGATTGGAGCGGCACTAATGCAAGAGTACTCTGGAACTCTGCATCCTGTAATGTATATTTCCAGAAAACTTAATGCGGCAGAAAGGAATTATTCGGTTTTTAGACCGTGAGCTATTAGCTATGGTTTGGTCGATCCTCAAACTACAGAGATTCCTTCTAGGCGCACATTTCATAGTAGAAACTGACCAAAAAGCTCTTACTGCTATACAGAGTAAGAATTTGAAGAGCTCGAGGTCTACTCGATATGCAATTGCTCTTCAACCTTTTCATTTCTCTGTGCGAGCTATTCGTGGATCAGATAATGTGATGGCGGACATTCTGTCAAGATGCCCACATGATTCCACATAACTATTAGGGCTTAGACTTCTTGATATGTCTAGTTCTATAGTAGTTCCTTTTCTATATCATGATAGATACACATTCGTAATTTAATAATATAATGATTGTATCACTACATAGCGGTTCATTGATGTTTATTCACCGCTGTGCTTTGATGATTTTTTCTTCATAAATCATAAATTTAAGATATCTAATACGAAATGATGATATGAATTTTTTTTAGGCATTGTGTAATTGCCAGAATTGTATTATACTTTGATGACACCTTCCTGGAAAAATATACTTGTAGAGAAATAATTTCTCTCAGTTTATGAGACACATTCTCACCAGTCGCTCGATAAGTCGACTTAGCCTCATATTAGGCGTTATAGGTATTCCTGATATTTTCATCTGCGCATTATTCATGCGTTGTGAGCCTATTGTACGTTGCTCCTAGATGTATTTCCAAAAAAAAAAAAAAATGTTCCATTTTTTTTTTCCCGGGAGGTGTGGTAAGACTGTTACGTGCAGTCTTTGATATCTTACAATATTATACATTGGTATACTTGTTATGTTCGCAAATATTTTGTAAACAAAATAGTGCTTAAGGAAAAGTCATTATTGAGTTACTTCCCTTGAAAGTTGTGTCGGCTCTTTCGATCGAACTCCGCGGATAAATCCAGTTTTCTGCGATTTATTCTTTGTTTGGGTAGTAATAGATTGTTCTTGCTTCAGAATATCTATGGCCTGAATTTATGTGTATTGTTTGTCTGAGTAGGACGAGTCTGTCTTATATCTGTATATCTTTACATATCTAAGTCGAACTATATGTTCTGTTGTCTCTAGGGAGGTCAAAGGCTATTCGGCGGATGTGTCGCTAGAGTGTGGTGTGATTTGGCTTCGTCCTGATAGGGACTGTGTTTTCTATGTCGGCCTGTCGCCGGGGAAAAAGTGATCTCAGTATTTGTGGGGAAAGTGATAGTCGTCTAGATCTATCGTGTATGCTTTACCCCAGTGTTTATTCGTATTGCCAAGGAATGGCAGAATCATATTTCTGATACCAAGGTAATAAAAGATACTCTTATGAACTCTCGTACGAAGCCACCATTTTCGATAGGTACGATTTGAATGTCTAAGAGAATATATTTGACTCGATGAAAACGACTTCGATTCCTAGCAGCACTATACCCTGTAGAATGCAGTCAATTGTTCATGACCAAATCTACAGAGCAATGAAAGATTTAATGAATGACTAACTTTAGGACAGATTCATTATCTGTATCCAAACGTGAGTGACAGCTCACGAGTGAAGCCATCTTGGAACCAAAACATGTAGTGACTTTCAAGAAGAGAAAAGGGATGCCCGTATTATCGCTTGATTAGTCCAGAGATCACTGCTACACATGAGAACCCATTGCTAGCGGTTCAATATTATTATATGGAAAAATATGTGCTGAACATTATGTTGGAGAATCGTCGCTAGACGAGATTAGGTCTAGAAGCCATCTGAAATATTATTTATAAGCTGACGTGCTCAGTCAGTGAAGTCAGTTGATATATATGTATGGGCGATACTGAGTGCTTGGCTACTGACAGTCCATTATACAATTATTCTACATGAGTGCCCATGTAACATTGCAAGACCATTTATCCACTGTACTATGATGTATTATGCCAACCTGTGATTTGTCACTATCTGTGCTGTCGAGTGTATACGTCCAATTAAACTGTAGAAAGGTACACAGTCGTTGGTGTCGATGACTTCCAGCCATACATGAGTGTGAGAAAAGAACATTTGTCAACACCACGAACCCTTATTATCATTCGCACATTATACACTCAATCCATGTCTACACACCACTGCGTAGGTCAAGTTGACATTCCATACACTACAGTGGAGCAAACAACACCATAGAGATCTTATCAACTGATGATGATGATGATGATGTCTGCTTCCATCCACTTATATTTATCTTTTGGTGGATATCACTAACTGGAATAAATAGAGGACTTTATCACCGTAACGTTGGCTATTTTCTTTGTCTTTTGTCCTCGTAAGACGAATCACGTTTTTTCGATTTTTTTTTTCACACCCATCCTCAGTTCTTCAAGGAACGATATGAATTTCACGTGTCTCTGAGATTTTTTACTACCTCTAATAAGTTCACAATACTTACAATACTCTTCGTTACATCACTCATCTGCAATATTTTTCCATATAATGCTTCTTGGTGAATAATGCAATGTAATATCATAAAATCCACTCCATTTTCCTTCAGCAAATTAGCTAACCCACGTTTACTGCCAGTCATACCTGTTGCACCGTCAGTTAAAACACAAGAGTACTTGTGCAACCTTCCATATTCACTAACGACAGAATCGAGAGCTGCATAAATGTCCGAAGCCTTTGTATTACAATACAAAGGTTACATCGTAATGAATTCTTCGTGCACCATAAAATCCTCATCTACAGTACGTGTGAAATCGAGTAGTTGGCTTACGTCACTGATGTCTGTACTTTCATCCAATGCCAAATAATTCTCATCAACAGTACGTGTGAAATCGAGCAGTTGGCTTAAGTCACTGATGTCTGTACTTTCATCCAATGCCAAATTATTCTCATCAACGGTACGTGTGAAATCGAGCAGTTGGCTTACGTCACTGATGTATGTACTTTCATCCAAAGCCATTGAAAAGTATTTGCAGTGCCTCATCACGCCTTTCAATCTGAAAGAATCATGCTCATTAAGTCCTTTTATTCTCTTTGCAGCTGTTTGATGAGATGATGACTTACTTACTTAGTCGTTCTGCTTCTACCGTGAGGTGTAGAGATTTGGAAGAGAGAGCGCCAAACTGTTCTAGCGGCTGTCTTCCTCCTGGCCTGGTTCCATTCCAGTCCTCGGTCCTTCAGAGATTGTATGTCCTATTCATCTCTAGCGTCATCTTCCCATCTCTTTGTTCCAGTGGCGCTTGTCTAGGATTATGTTTGGATTTGCGTTATTTGTTTATATCTGTTCAATGTCGTCTGCAGTTTGTGGCAGTGTAGTAAATTAAGAACGTATAAACATGTAAGGAGGGGAAACCTGAGGCCTGTAAACAGTAAATAAATAAACAAACAAAACACAAAGGTATTGTTGCCGCCTCCTTTGCAGGGTGATGAATATAAATATGTTGGTGTTCTTGACTGGAACCAACTGGCAAGGGCGATGCCAGAAATGTCGGGCTTAATGTCTATGGCCGACTTATAATTCAATGACGCGAATATAGTTATTCATGTGGGTCGTAAACAGGTATGTCAATGATGATGAGATCAACGATACTGAAAGATGGGTCATCAACTTGAACAACGGTTAGCAACGTACACTGGATTAAATAGGCTGGACCCTTGTAGTACATTGACAATATTTATTACTCGTAGACGGGAACAACGATCATGGCATGACATCATTAACGATCAAATAGTAGCATCAACATAGTATCATGTCTGGAAAATTCATGTAATGATAATGTAGTAGGCATCAAACATCGTTAAAACAAACGCTAGGATGACCTTTGATTAAAGAACGCCGGTTGTTATAAAACATATGGTCAACATATTGACCGACGGCAGATTTCATTAATCTAAGATTAGATTCAATTTACAATCCCGCTCCTAGTGTCAGAGGGTCACACTCGCCATTGATCAGAATGGATACAATGGGAGTCCTGCCGTAACACGTAGGGCTATAAGTCTTTTGAGGCAGGAGACAACACAGAACGAGCCATTATTATGGCTAAATATATGTACCTGGAACGAAGATGATTCGCAGGATATAGTTCCTTATAATTTGAAATTAACTTGCATGTCTTCCCATGACATTAAGGAAAGAGCGCAAAAATACGTCCGTCTTGGACCATTATTATTTCAACAAGCCTCAAGGGCATGATTTGTATCGCAACAAATCAGCGCACAAAAGTACGTCATCTGCATTCATCGATAATGCAAAAGGGTACGCAAAATTATCTCAAATATATTTATTTTCTGATGCGCTAACATGTGTGTCTTATCAAAAACCGACTGGCATGAGAAAGTCTCACACACTTACCTCCCAAGCTTAACAAAGGACTTAACAGGTATGTTATCAGGCACTCAGTGAGAAATAAAGAAGTAGAAGACCAGACAACAGAAACACAACAGAAATGATAGGCTTACGGGAATCGAACCAGAACCTTCCGAACGGCACCCACCGCCTAGCCACGAGAGCGAATCGCCACTATCCACTCTGCCAGCTGTGCGTTACAAAAGTGTTATGAAGTGTTTACTCTGAATTGAAGAATAGTTGACAGGGTTGCCGAACTTTGAGAAGAATGTTTCCCATATGGCTATCGATAGGTCGGCGTTGTCGATAAATTTATTAAAATATCAGCAAGGGTTTCGTTACGGATCGTGTTGAATGTCCAGTGTAAGAGACACATGACTCTAGTTGAGTGGAACCACGTTAGGGTGGCTTTATATGGATTTGCAGAGTTCGTTGGTGGTAAGCTGGTATTTTGATTTGTTTATATTTAACTTACGACCTCGTCAAAACAGGGTTAGGTTTATGATTAAGGTTGGCGGTAGCGATATAAAAAAAAGTACAAGCGACACGGCAACGTATCGATAGGCAGTAGATGAATATGAGTAACAATGAAGCATTGGACTACCTGGAATGTAAGCTGTAAAACCGTTTTTTTTTTTTTTAAGAATAAATGTTCTGTTCAACCCTTGATGGGTAATAATTTTGATATATAGTGTAGTTAATACAAGATACTAATTTTGATTTCCGATATCAAACTAAGGTATCATTCTCCTCAACCCACTCAGTCCAAATAGATTTGTGACGCTTTTGCACATATATATTTTCGTTACGCCTCGTGTAGTTCCCGGGGGAGCCCTAAGAAAGAATAGGATGTACCTCTCTCAGACGTAAATAAAAAGCGAGAACTGTCGTCTTGTCAGCTTGAATGTCCATCAATGCCAATTTTGCTTTGCTATTTCGCTATTTTTTTTTTTTTTGTCTTTTTTTTTGGCCTCAATTATTAAAATAGTGATACAGGGACAAGCGGAAAAATATTTTTCTTCAATCCTTTTATTTTACCTCTAATCTTCTGTCCACTAATATCAGTATTTCCTCAGACACCAATTTTCTCTCGACTATTTTCAAAATCTGGTATTATCTCGATTACTTGTTTAAATGTTTCCATGAGCAATTTTCAAAGTCACAAGGGAAGTAACTGCAGTAAAACTGAGTAATAGTCATAAAAGATTCCGGGTGATACCCCTTGAATGTAAGAACAGACAAAATATAAGAACAGAGATACGAGAAGTGAGTTCTAAATCTTTACCATTATCATCTTTTTGCTTTGCGCTCCTTGCGGAGCATAGAGCCACTACAGCAGCTGGTCACCTTATAGGAAGCCTGCACCAAGCAGTAACATGCTCGTGCAGCAGTAGTGTCAGTGACAGTTTGTTTGACATTATGGGTGTGCCAGCCCCATACAGACCCTAGCTTTAGTGGGTCTTTGATGTTATGCTTCAGGGTACTGTGGTCTTATTCTTTCATTGTCTCTTCAGTGACCCCCGGGAACAAGTGTGTGGTTGTGATATATACAATTATATAATAATTTACACGTGTGTGGTTGTGATATATACAATTATATAATAATTTTTACGTGTGTGGTTGTGATATATACAATTATATAATAATTTACACGTGTGTGGTTGTGATATATACAATTATATAATAATTTACACGTGTGTGGTTGTGATATATACAATTATATAATAATTTACACGTGTGTGGTTGTGATATATACAATTATATAATAATTTACACGTGTGTGGTTGTGATATATACAATTATATAATAATTTACACGTGTGTGGTTGTGATATATACAATTATATAATAATTTACACGTGTGTGGTTGTGATATATACAATTATATAATAATTTACACGTGTGTGGTTGTGATATATACAATTATATAATAATAATTTACACGTGTGTGGTTGTGATATATACAATTATATAATAATTTACACGTGTGTGGTTGTGATATATACAATTATATAATAATTTACACGTGTGTGGTTGTGATATATACAATTATATAATAATTTACACGTGTGTGGTTGTGATATATACAATTATATAATAATTTACACGTGTGTGGTTGTGATATATACAATTATATAATAATTTACAAGTGTGTGGTTGCGATATATACAATTATATAATAATTTACACGTGTGTGGTTGTGATATATACAATTATATAATAATTTTACACGTGTGTGTGGTTGTGATATATACAATTATATAATAATTTACACGTGTGTGGTTGTGATATATACAATTATATAATAATTTACACGTGTGTGGTTGTGACATATACAATTATATATAATTGTATATATCACAACCACACACGTGTGTGGTTGTGATATATACAATTATATAATAATTTACACGTGTGTGGTTGTGATATATACAATTATATAATAATTTACACGTGTGTGGTTGTGATATATACAATTATATAATAATTTACACGTGTTTGGTTGTGATATATACAATTATATAATAATTTACACGTGTGTGGTTGTGATATATACAATTATATAATAATTTACACGTGTAAATTATTATATAATTGTATATAATAATTTACACGTGTGTGGTTGTGATATATACAATTATATAATAATTTACACGTGTGTGGTTGTGATATATACAATTATATAATAATTTACACGTGTGTGGTTGTGATATATACAATTATATAATAATTTACACGTGTGTGGTTGTGATATATACAATTATATAATAATTTACACGTGTGTGGTTGTGATATATACAATTATATAATAATTTACACGTGTGTGGTTGTGATATATACAATTATATAATAATTTACACGTGTGTGGTTGTGATATATACAATTATATAATAATTTACACGTGTGTGGTTGTGATATATACAATTATATAATAATTTACACGTGTGTGGTTGTGATATATACAATTATATAATAATTTACACCTGTGTGGTTGTGATATATACAATTATATAATAATTTACACCTGTGTGGTTGTGATATATACAATTATATAATAATTTACACCTGTGTGGTTGTGATATATACAATTATATAATAATTTACACGTGTGTGGTTGCGATATATACAATTATATAATAATTTACACGTGTGTGGTTGCGATATATACAATTATATAATAATTTACACGTGTGTGGTTGTGATATATACAATTATATAATAATTTACACGTGTGTGGTTGTGATATATACAATTATATAATAATTTACACGTGTGTGGTTGTGATATATACAATTATATAATAATTTACACGTGTGTGGTTGTGATATATACAATTATATAATAATTTACACGTGTGTGGTTGTGATATATACAATTATATAATAATTTACACGTGTGTGGTTGTGATATATACAATTATATAATAATTTACACGTGTGTGGTTGTGATATATACAATTATATAATAATTTACACATGTGTGGTTGTGATATATACAATTATATAATAATTTACACGTGTGTGGTTGTGATATATACAATTATATAATAATTTACAAGTGTGTGGTTGCGATATATACAATTATATAATAATTTACACGTGTGTGGTTGTGATATATACAATTATATAATAATTTACACGTGTGTGGTTGTGATATATACAATTATATAATAATTTACACGTGTGTGGCTGTGATATATACAATTATATAATAATTTACACGTGTGTGGTTGTGACATATACAATTATATAATAATTTACACGTGTGTGGTTGTGATATATACAATTATATAATAATTTACACGTGTTTGGTTGTGATATATACAATTATATAATAATTTACACGTGTGTGGTTGTTATATATATATATATATATATATATATATATATATATATATATATATATATATAATAATTTACACGTGTGTGGTTGTGATATATACAATTATATAATAATTTACACGTGTGTGGTTGTGATATTTACAATTATATAATAATTTACACGTGTGTGGTTGTGATATATACAATTATATAATAATTTACACGTGTGTGGTTGTGATACAAGTATATAATAATTTACAAGTCTGTGGTTTGTGCTAAAAATATGTAACTATTTACAAGTATATGGTTGTGATATGAATATGTAATCATTTACAACAGTTTGGGGTGGCCACATAAATATGTAATCTTTTACAAGTGCGTGGTGGTCATATAAATATGTAACCATTTACAAGTGTGTGGTGGTCATACAAATATGTAATCATTTACAATAGTGTGTGGTGGCCACATAAATGTGTAAACATTTACAAGTGTGTGGTGGTCATACAAATATGTAACCATTTACAAGTATGTGGTGGCCACACAAATATGTAATCATTTACAAGTGTGTGGTGGTCACACAAATATATAATCATTTACAATTGTGTGGTGGTTATACAAATATGTAATCATTTACAAGTGGTGGTCACACTAATATGTAACCATTTACTTTACAAGTGTGTGGTGGTCATCCAAATATGTATTTATTTTCAAGTGTGTGGTGGTCACACAAATATGTAACCATTTACAAGTGTGTGGTGGTCACACAAATATGTAACTATTTACAAGTGTGTGGTAGTCATACAAATATGTAATCATTTACAAGTGTGTGTGGTTATTCACATTTGTAACCATTTACAAGCGTGTGGTGGTTATTCAAATATGTAACCATTTACAAGTGTGTGGTGGTCACATAAATATGTAACCATTTACAAGTGTGTAGTGGTCACACAAATATGTAATAATTTACAAGTGTGTGGTGGTGTAGTGGAATTGATGGTATTGCATGATTGTGATATTACTTAGTGTGATGCATGAGGTCAGCTGTGAAGGCTCCTGAGATAAATGTAGCTGTGAATTTTCAGAAGGCCCTTCTTGCTACCACTACGACCTCACACCTATCTTTTTTTTCTAATGAATGTGGCTACGTTAAAGTTCTAGGGTAATGATATGTAATGTGTTGTGGTAGTTTACATACACACACAGAGATATTTAATAAGTCTAATAATATTAATAAAATGTTATGACACACTGAACTAACTCAAGCTGTGTAAAATTTTTGATAATAAATTTTCTTTAAGTTTATTTGTTCTGAACCAAGGTTTTATTTTGGTCAGAACATATGAAAGGTTTTGCAATTATTAATGAAATGCATGAATATATGGCATAATAAATGAAAGGAGTGTACATATGTATTTTACAAGGCTAGTTAATATTACTACTGTTTATGGTTGTAATTTTTCTGGGAGAACGTTTAATGGATGTGCTGTTGGGGTGGCCTCATCACTCCCTGTCTATGGCGACTACACATTGTCCATTTATTGATGATATTATAATTGGTGTGTTAGAAATTAAGTTGGTGAGTATTCAGCAGTCCAGACGCTCACGTATCTTGAATGAGTAATCTGGTGCTGGAATCAGGTGGCCCCACCTCTCCGTGCTTGGGGGCAATATCAGGCTGCTCTGCCAAAATATAAACTGCACGGGTCCACTCTTGTAATATTCAACACCTCATTTGACACCACATTGGTGTCAAATAAAAACTCACAGTTCTGCAATAAAGTATTGGTCATGTGTCAGAATTCCATCCTCTAAACCATTTCTGGACACAACACTACACACAACAACAACACCACATAGACGGGTCAGATCTCTTTGACCATACAACACATCTTACCAAGTTGGTTTCACATAGGATAAGTTCTCCCAGACTACATATTCTGAAATATGTTCATTAGCTTCCTGCCATAGAATAGGATAGGTGATATGTTCCACTGATCTCAACACTTGATCTGTCCTTCATAATCCTTGCTGGAGTTTAGGTATTTTATTTGTCTCTAGACCCTGAACTGGGGCGGGGGGGTCTAGAGCGAATCCTTACTTGTTGTAAGGGATAGATTTTGATATGGCAGTATCAAATCACTCGAAACATTAAACAAATATTAAAATATACAAAGAAATACTTTCAGTCTTACCAGAATTATGAATATAGAACACAGTCAATTGCTAGCAAAACTCAGCTGAGCTGCTGGCTTTAGTATGGCGTCCCTCTAAATATTTCAATTAGCTTCTGGGAATTACACCACTAAATAATTCACTGTGTCTACTAGGACAACTTATGACGAATGGCAAAAAATGCGCGTCTGAGCGCCGATAATATATTCATCTATGGCCAATCACCGCCTTTTTTTCCTTTTCAAATTCAAACCTCCTACCAAAAAGTCATTTCAGTCATACCTCAGTCAAGTATGCATTATTGTCTGTTGGTCCGTCTGTCTCTACTTGCGTTTCACAAAAAACACACTTGTTTTTTTGAACCAACTCCGCCTTCCCCTACACAATTTTGCCTTTAAAGTTATTTTTAGCCACAGTTCACCATCCCATCCCGTCTCTTTCATTCCAACTAGATTTTAGCACTTGAGTCTCAAGGCTACAGTTTTTGAAAATTAGGGACATTTTTTGTTTCAAAGCAGTCGCTCGCTGATATGAACAACACAGTCTTTTGTCAATATCTTTCTTATTATCTATCCGTCTGTATAAATGAAAGCATATTATTTCTCTGCTCAAGATGGGCCATCCGGCCAGCTAGGTTTTATATTCCTAACATTATTATTAAGAAAAAGTTACTTTTCAAGGTTAGTTGGTTTTTTTCGAAATATTTTCTAGCATCTTCTGTACTGCGTTTGCCGCTGAATTCAAATAAACGGACTAAGTTATCGCAAAAGCGTCCAAGAAATGACTGTTGCGTATAATAGCTAAGGTCCCTTTTGTCGATTTCTTTACCTTGTGTCAACTTGGGGACGTGACTTTTTCCTCCTTTCCCCACCAATTGCGTCTTTTAGCCTTGCTAGTTTCAAGCACGCGTTCAGTCAGATTTTTCCTTTTGATCTTCGTTCTCATCCCGTTCCAAGGGTAACGTTTTGCCTTCACGTCTAACAATTTAATTTCCATGGCGGGTGATGACCCGCGGCGTGGGCGATCATGTATTCTAGTAGCTTACGCATTAGTTTTTATCCCTACGTTGTATCATTGGAGATATTTTAACGTTGTATCATGGTTAATTTTATGACAGGTGGTCACACAAATATGTAATCATTTACAAGTGTGTAGTGGTCACACAAATATATAATCATTTACAAAAGTGTAGTTGTGATGCAAGTATGTAATATTTTGCAAGTGTGTGGTTGTGGTTTATGTATGTAACTATTTAAAAATATGTGGTAATCAGATCTTCTGTTGTTGTAGGCGCATAGTGGCAGTTTATCGGGCTCCATACTCATGAGATGACCAAACCACTTAATTTTCTCTCTATATACCTGATGCAAGTTGTAGTTCCTACGATATTTCTGGTGCCATCACTTCTCATTCTGTCTCACCTGGTAACATTAATGGTTTTTCTTCAGCATCTCATCTCACATGATGTGATTTTCCTCTCCTGTGCTAGCACATTCACATCAACACATCCAGGAAAAAACGGATAGACTTAATAAGTATAGCCAGCAGGTGGGCTTGAACATCAACCTAAAGAAGACAGAGGTCATGACGCTCAATGTGAGCAACCCTGAGCCCATATCAGCAAGGAATCAGCAACTGGAACAGACAGACACCTTCACATACCTAGGATGCATAGTAACACCAGACGGCGGAGCAAGCAAAGACATTAACAACAGAATGAACAAAGCAAGAACATCCTTTTTTAGTCTAAACAACATTTGGAAGTCCTCTCAGTACAGCACAAGCACAAAATTAGGATTATATCAGAGCTGTGTGCTTTCTGTGCTTCTCTATGGCGCAGAGAGCTGGAGAGTTACAGAGAAGGAAATGTCGATGTTGTCCTCTTTTCACACATGCCTAAGAAAAATTCTCCGAATCTTTTGGCCGAATATCATCACCAACCAAGATCTGCTTACTCGGAGCAAGCAAGAGGACATGCACACCATCATAGCTGGCAGATGCTGGAACTGGGTTGGCCATGTCCTCAGAAGAGACCCTGATGCCATCACAAGAACAGCTATGCTATGGACCCCTGAAGGAAAACGAAAGAGAGGCCGACCAAAACAACTTGGCGGAGGACTGTGGAGGCTGAGATGCAAAGAATGAACCAGAGTTGGGGCACTGTACGAAGGATGGCCGCCGACCGAGCAAAGTGGAATCAATTTGTTGTTGCCCTACAAGACGCCACCAGGCGTAATGGCCACTGACTGCTTTGACGGTTGGCGGCTAAGGATCAAAGAAGAAGAAGCTCATAAATTTACAACACCCTTTAAACAAAATTTATCAGCAAGAGCACCTGAATGCTTTGGTGCAGGATTCTTGCAAAGGGACCAGCTGCTTTGGTGGATCCATGCTCCAAAAGGTATGATAATGGAAACGAATAATGAACAAAATTTACTTCAATTTCCTGACTGGTAAATAAGAACACAAAACAAATGATCAGACATTTCAAAGATAACAAAACAAATGATCAGACATTTCAAAGATTTTAATGATCAGAAAACAATGTTAACATTCGTCAGAATACTCTAACAATTTCTGCAGTAGAGAGTCTCATCTTTGAGTGCTGATACACATGCAGAGCATGCCACATCGCAACATGATCTAGTTATAAGGGCAGGTAACTGAGTTATATCTGATGCACTCAGGAATTTAAATATATAAGGGCACAGGCAGTTTAACTATGCCTGTTACTGGACTCGGTTAACTATGTAATGTCACAGGCAGTTTAACTATGCCTGTTACTGGACTCAGTTAACTATATAATGTCACAGGCAGTTTAACTATGCCTCCTATTGACTCCATTAATTTAACTATATATGGGCATGCTGCTTAATTTACCTGATACTAACTTAATTAATTATCAATGGACACAAGCAGGTTTAACTATACCACATATAGAATCTAATCCTTTAACTTTTAATTTACATGCTACAGGTAGTTTGACTATACCTGATACAGATGTAAGCAACTTAGCTACGTGCAACAGAGATACAGGTAAATAAGCTTTACCTGACACAGACCAAATAAATATTATGCTCGAAAAAGGTGCAATTCAACCACACCTGAGACAAGTGTGAGTAATTTAGCTAAACCCAACCATAAAAAGACATTGGATTATATCTAACAAAGGCAAAAGTAATTTAGCCAGATAGGACAAAAGACATAAGTAATTTGACTAAATTACATACAAACACTAAGTGGTTTGACTGAGCACAAGTAATTTGACAAAACAGCACACAAGCACAAGGAATTTGACTAAAGCACATAAATACAAATAATTAGATCACATCTTAAACAAACACAATTAGTATCCCATACTACACACAAAACAACTAATTTGAATAAACCACACATAAGAACATTCATTCTGACTAAATCAGGCAATGCAATTTTCCTACATCACAAAAAAAAGTGTTTCGCTTTAAGCAAACACAGACACAAGTAATGACTAAACCACACACAGACACAAGTAATCTGATAAAATCACACCCACACACAAGTAATTTGACTAAATCACACAAACACAAGTAACAACTTGACCAAACCACATACGAACGCAAGCAATTTGATCAAATCACACACAAGCACAAGCAATTTGATAACATCTGAAACAAACACAATTAATGCTCACATACCACACAGTACAAGTAATATAAAGTATTCACAAGGACAATATTTATACATTCCTAAATTCAGACACCTCACAATTAAGTTCTGGCATACTGAAACCTATCAGAAAAATTAAGTGCAGATTAAGACACCAAAGGTTAAAAAAGCTAAGGTTAAGACACCAATGGTTAAAAATGGGAGAGTAAGTAAAAAAAAAAAAAAAAAACAAGAATAAGACACAGAAACACAAACCAGAGATATTGTCTATGTAAATTTACACTGCGCTGAGCTTAAGACAATGTAAGAAGTTTGAAAAAATAAAAAAGATGAATTTCAGATTTGGAAAAAGTAAACATCAAAATGCATATAAAGATACTGAGTAAATAAGTTAAAATATAAAATGCTAGCGGATTTGTTAGAAAGGCAAAATATCATATTCTTATGTATACACATGTATAATAGGTACAGTTTCATAACTGATGATATATGTATACAGATCTAAAAGGGTGACAAAAGGCATTTGAAAACAAGGAAATGTATTCATCTCAGCAAATGGAATAACAAGACAGAGACATTCAAAACACACATTAAATATCTCAAATCATTCACAGGCTATTGCATCAACCAACGAACCATGATATAACAACTAATATAAATAGATTTTTATTTAGACACAGCTGCTCACATACAAACCTGGGAATATCCACAATACATGTGAATTATTATACAGTATTTTCACACAATTCCCTGACAGAAGTAAACTATGTTGTGTTGATTTTAAATGATTCTTATGAATCCAGCAGGGCATATGTTGTACCTGTGTGTAAGATAACACAAAGAAAGAGGAGGATTCTGAAGACATAAATTCATACAAAAAAAGATCGCTGATATTCACATCATAACTCATCATCATGTGACGTATTCTTTCCAGAACGTTGTCTCCATTACAGCTGCTCTGAACGCATCACGATTCTGGGCAAGTCGACCTGCATCAGCCAAAGACAAGTTCAGACTCTCTGTGATGTCCTGGGTACACCGTCGTCTAGGTCGACCCCTTCCCCTTTTTCCAGGGACCATGCCTTCCATCACTGTTTTTTCCAGACTATTATGTCTTTTTATATGACCGAAAAATTTCAGCTTCCTTATTGCGATGGTGTTTAGGAGCCAATGTTCCTGTACGTTTAGTGAGTGCAGTACTTCTCTGTTGGTCTTTTTTTCTGTCCAGGGTATTCTCAACATCCTTCTGTAGCATTTCATTTCGAATGATGTAATCTTTTTTGCAACTGTTTTATTGAGTGTCCAAGTCTCGCAGCCGTATGTTGCTACTGGGAATATACATGCTCTGATCAGTTGTAACTTTGTTTCTTTGCTTGTGCCTTGCCATAGGTTTTTCATTTGAATTAGTTTATGTGAAGCAATTGCAAGTCTTCTTTTAATTTCTACTGCACAGTCGCCAGAGCTGTTAATGATTGATCCTAAGTATTCGAATTCATTAACACTTTCCAGTTACATCATAACTAACTATGAAATATCTTCATACAAATAATTTAAAGATGAATACTCCTGATGCATAATTTATGGAGAAAACATCCTTGCTGAGAACAGCAAATCTAACATTTGTTATGGAAGAAATAACTGTTCTATCCTGAATTTTTTAAAAACTGTTATTCAATTTTTTGCCAACTCATGCTGGTATGTGTCATGGGGAGAGACGGCCTCCATTCTTGTGCAAAGTGTACTGCTCTGGCTGACTTCATACTATGTTTCATCTGGATCTCATGGACATTTTCTATCCACATTCCTGTCAAGAGTCTCTTTGCCTATCCTATCCCCCCCCCCCCCCCCCCCCCCCCCCCCTCCCCTCTGTCAAAAAAAGTCTGCTAGTATATCTAAGTCGAATTGTCCACCCACCTTCCTATCAAATGTCCCATTGTCCCCCGTTTTATCAAGAGTCCCCTTGTCTATCAATCTTCCTATCAAAAGTCCCCTTCTCTATCCACCTTCCAATGAAGAGACTCCTTCAACTGCTGCCAGACCTTCCGCTCTTGAAGACTTCTTGTGGCAGCTGATGTGGCTGCTATTCTCATGAGGTTCCCACACTTTTATTTTATCTGTCTCTCAATGTAATTGGTCCTTGAAGTTTTGCTTTCCCCACCAGCTTCTCATTCGCATTGATGCTTCATTTGTCTCTTTTGCAGCTTTTATCAGACGTGTCATCCCAAATGTTGTGATCTTTCTCTGTTGTGCTTAAGACGATGACCATGTTTGCTAATGACAGCAAAGAGTTGGTATGAATACATTTTTTATCAATGTTGGTTTGTCCCCATGGAGATGTGTGGGTGATTGAGCAACTGAGTTCTTTGGAGCATAGACCATCAAAAGTAGGTCTGCATCATGTCCTGTCTTCAGCATTCTATAGGTCCTTAAAGAAAAGAAAAAAAAAACTATTCATAGCTTTCATTATAGCTAGTGCCAAAGTTTCGTCTCCAGATGTCTTGTCAGAATTTACAATCAACTTTAAATTCTGAAATTACAGCCTGAAGTATCTGACTGGCAGAGTGATTAGAGCACTTGCCATCAAGCGGCAAAGTTGTTAGTGCCTGAGTTCAAAACTTGGTAGTGTCACCCTCGAGTCTACCCTTCTGTACGTGGGTACCTGACTGCTCTTGAGTTAAGGAAGACAGAGGCAGTGAGGAAGAGAACTGATCACCCCACCTCGTAAAGCTGGACCTAGTATAATGAAATCTCTATCACTTCACTCTCCTAAGGCAGTATCTGCTATTGGACTACCATATTAAATCTTAGTAACAGGACTGGTCTGATGGTGGTGGAGAACTTCTGATGATCAGATAACCATCTTTTGTAATGCCCTGAATAGAGTTTACTATCAATGCTACAACAATAAGTACATTTACAGTGAAGCATAATTGAGTAACACAGTACCCAAGTAATCATCACATTCTTTTAACATCTAGCATGAAACATAATAACATACAAATGTAATAAACATTACTATTGCAGACTTCAATACATACAAATCTCAAACTGTAAGCTATATTGGGACACTATCAGCAGAATGAAGGTAAATCAAATCTGTTCAAAATTCTCTCAACGCAGAAAAGAGAAAGTCATACAAATGATTCTCATATATTCCCATACTGAAAATGTTATTTTACATAAACTACCATAAATAAAGTAATACGACTAATATGATGAGATTGTATAAGGGGCACGCAACCTCATCATGTAAAACAGATCAACCAGCAACCACCACTGAAATAAATAAAGATGGAAACCTGAGGTCTGTAAACAGTAAATAGATATTACACATAAAGGGCTATGTTACATTCACTCGTTAGAAATAAAGAAATAGGAAACTAGTCAAAATTGTTGGTTTTTCTGTTGTTTAGTTTTCTACTTCTTTATTTCTTATCAATGCTGGAACATACCCGTGTATGTGTCAAGTCTATTTACTAGCAACCACAACTGCAAGAGTTGGTGTTTTGTTCAAGGCTTCTTCCAGGGGGGGCCATCTGCTGGACTGGCTCTCATGCTTCCTAATAAGCTTAAAAGGAGATCAAGATCAAATAAAGATGTAGCTTATTTTAAACATATCATTTCAAAACAAATGAAACACGTTAAAAAATTCTAACTGTTTTACATTCCCATTATGAAAGTTCTAACTGTTTTACATTCCAATTATGAAAGTTCTAACTGTTTTACATTCCCATTATGAAAGTTCTAACTGTTTTACATTTCCATTATGAAAGTTCTAACTGTTTTACATTCCTATTATGAAAATTCTATACATATTCTTTTTTTTCTTCTTACACTCTTAGATGTCTACCTGAATATTTTCACAGAAAACAGTGGCCAGCATTAGGCTGTTTGTATCTCTATAGAGTTTTTCCACGAGTGATACTAGTGATGGCAATATGTGCTTTCTCTGGTCCTCAAATGTTGGGCATCTTTGAAGCAGATGTTCAGGAGTTATTTTATCAGTGCCACAGTTACACTTATTGGTAGTTCCAATCTTTAGCTTGTTGAATAGGCATCCCAATCTGTTGTAGCCCATGTGGAGTCTGAATATTACCACTTGTTCTCTTCTGCTGAGCTGGTAGTATGCATCATTTTGTGTGTAGTCTTGATGCTGTACATCCCATTTGTTTCCTGTATCTGATTCTGATTAAACTCTTTGCTTCTTAGAAAGTTATGCTTTATACAAATGAAAGTTATAATTCTCAAATGGTGTAAAAATGAAATTTATAAATTTCATTCCCATGAAAAAAGTGTTAAATAAACTAAGATTCTGATGTATAATAATTCACATGATGAACATTTTATACAAATTACAAGTTTTAATTTTCATTTTTGTGAAACAAATGTTTATGTAATCATTCCTTATTTACTTAGTCGTTTCTCTTCT
Source organism: Oreohelix idahoensis (assembly GCA_024509875.1). Classification (NCBI taxonomy): domain Eukaryota; kingdom Metazoa; phylum Mollusca; class Gastropoda; order Stylommatophora; family Oreohelicidae; genus Oreohelix; species Oreohelix idahoensis. Next base: position 95,512 of record JAMPIV010019726.1, read on the forward strand.
ACTGTGAGGTGTAGATGTTTGGAAGAGAGAGCGCCATACTATCCTATCGGCTGTCTTCCTCCTGGCCTGGTTCCATTCTAGCCCTCGGTCCTTCAGAGATTGTCTAATGTTGTCCTTCCAGCGGACTCTGGATCATCCTGGAGGTCTGCATCCCTGGCTCTTAGCCTACCATGGCAGCTGATCTTCTTCCATTCTGCAGACATAGCCAAACCATCTTAGTTGGGACTGTTATACTTGGGTCTGCAGGGGTTGGCTCTTTAGTCCTTGACATATCATCTGGTTGCGGACCATGTCTCTTCTTGTTACTTCAACCACCTTTCTCAGAAACCTCATTTCTGAGGTGTGGATCTTACTTTTGGCATGTTGTAGTCATTGCCCATGACTCGCATCCATACGTCACGACTGGGACATAGGTGGAGCGGTATACAGCCATCTTCGTTTTCTTGCCAACTTCTCTTTTGCTGGTGAATCCTCGATTTATGGCCTGAAAAAGTCTCCCAGCTGCTGCTCTTTGGGTAGCCTATAATCATTCCTATGAAACAAATGTTTATATAATCATCCCTATGAAACAAATGTTTATATAATCATTCCTATGAAAGTTATGTTACATAAACTAAGCTTCTGCTGTTTAATCATTCCCGTGATGAACAAGCTATAGAAATTAATTGTTGTAATTTTTTTAACACTTCTATGACAATAACAATGTTGTATGAATAAAGTTGTAATTTTCAATATTTTCATGAAAATGGAATCCTTCACTCTTTGAAATAGTTTGATTCTATTTTCATATCTTATCTGTTCACGAGACGATCTAAAGCAGCACTTCTTAATTAGGGGTACATGCAACCTCTGGGGGTGTGATAGCTGAGAGCCATGCCAGATATTGTAGAAGGCAAATCACTGAAAACTCAATATGATATACAGAACTCAAATGTATTTGTATAAAACAGAGCACCGAATGAGTGAATTCAATGTTGAACCTAGTCACATTTTAAAATAACACTTTCTCAAGCATCACTGAAAGAAGTACCATTAGAAGACTCATTCATCTAGCAAACTCATGAGCACTCTCAAGTGTAATATGCTCAATTTTGATATATTCTAACATTTATTATAAAATTTAAAACATTTCAAATTATTTATCTGTCATTCTTTAGTTATTAATATATTGTAGTTAAACAATTAATCTTCTTCAAGAAATTTTGAATATTGGAGTTAGTTATATTCAAAAGAATCTTTTTCAACGCTTACAAATGAAAAAAACAAAAATGCTTGAATTTACTCTTAAAAGTGTCTATAATTCCTATGCCTTTAAAGACCTGTTTTCTATATTTCTGAGCTCACCACGTATTCCAAATATATAAATAAATTGATATTTTTCTTTTCAGTTCATGTAAGAAAAATCATACTTTTTTATATCTTTTTTCGCATTTCTGGCGTATTTTGCGAGCTAGTAGATAATAACATGCAAGATTTCTTAATTTGCTGTAGAGGGGTAGGGGACTTCTAACAGTTTAAGATGCACTGATCTGATGTAATGCTGACAAGATTATAATATACAGAGATTTTATTTAAAATTTTATTTATTCAAATTACATTTAGGCAGCCAATCATCGCAGGTCATTAGTGGACATCTTCAACATGAAGATTCTACTATAAAGTAAATGTTCTTCTTGCAAAAGTACACAGAAGTCTATTCCACAGCATTCAACTATTTCAGCTATAAATAATAATAATAACAACACAAGGATGAAACTGACTGGCACAAGTGGTCCATAAGTTTTTTAAAACAGGAAAAAAAATGTCTACAGACAGGTACCACTCTCTAGCGAAATAATGCGAATCAGAATCAGCCATATAATGGAAGCTATTTTTCCGCTCTCAATGACAGGCAACTTGAAATAACGTCCAATACCAAACTGTACAATCATTCTATGGCAAAATCTGTGATGCTTGTGAAAATGGTTGTTGTTGGTGTGTTGGCCGTGTCTGCTTACCATTGCTGGAGGCAGTGACAGGCGGTGGTGGATCATAGGGTTTCTCTGGCATTTCAGTTATGCCATCATCAGCTGGGGTAGATGCTGACAGGTTTCTATAGTTACCACTCACGTTAGGCTCCGGACTCTCACTTGTGCCTCGATGGTACTCAGGTGGTGGTGCAGGGCTACCCTCAACCAGCAGTGGTTTATTGACATCACTCGGTTTGTCCTCAAGCTCATCAGGGAAGATAACAGGGGCACCTTTGTTGATGAACGTGTTCTGCTCCTCCACATTCATCTTTCCCTTTCGCTTCTTGCGGTAGAGAATACAGGCGATGAGTAGAGTAATAAGTAGGATAACAACAATGACCACTGCAGGAACAACAGTTGTTATCCAGATATCATCTTCATCATCACCTCCCTTGGTACCCTTAGCAACATCCTCTCTTGTGGTGGTAACATTTGTTGCTTTGCCATACTCCTTGTCATCTACACCAATGGTAGTAGACTCTCTTGGTTTACCCAAAACTACAGGAAATGTGGGGTCTTCTTCACAAGCGCCTGCAGGCTGAGCTTGTGCACTCAACAGCACAAAAGGTTTCAGCTTCTCTACTGCTACATCATTCAGAGTGCCATCTTGATTGACAAGTTTTCTGACCAGGCCATTGATCTCATCAGCAGGACAGTCTAATGATGCCAGACTTGAATTAGCCCAGCCATAAATGACAGAACCTCGTTCAGTCTTAGTTATTATTAGGTTACTTGTGTCAGGGTCATCATATACACCTGCTTCATCTGCTGTGTTTCTGTAAAGTTTAAGTTCCAGGCCTCGGGTTCCATCTGACTCACAGTCTTCAAACGTTCCTTCAGGTATAACAAATTCAATGACATCTCCAGCATGGTAACTGAGCTTAGGAAGCTGAGTCTTCACCTCTGGTTTTTTGACCATGCACACAGTCTTCTGTTTGAATGTCTGTGGGTTTTAATGGCTCGTGAGTCTTTGTTGGTTGGATTGGTGGCATTTCCTGAGTTTTTGATACGGGCATCACTGTGGGTATAGTTTCAGTTGGAATAACCTTAACTGACTTGTCATCCACTTCAACAGGTGGAAGTACAACTGGCTCATCAGTTTTGGGCATGGATGGCTGTGTGGCTGTGGGTTGGATAAATGTGGGAGATTGGATGTCAATCAACTTGTGTGTCATCTGGTCATCGGTCTGCTCTGGCTTGCTCTCTGTTTTTGTTGGCATAGTTGGTGTTGCAGATGGAGTGGGTGTGGCATGAATCTGTCTTCTTTTTCTAGTGGGGGCTTGGAAACGGCTATTTGTTACTTGCCACATTATCACAGGATGACCCAAGACTTTGGCCATCTTTCCACTGCCAGAGTCATCATCCAACTTTTGAAGTACTGGGAAATGACCTTCCTTCACTTGGCCACAACCAACAGGCCATGAAATAAACAGGCCAGAAGTTTTAGGAGATAAGCAATCTCCAGAGCCAGAAACTAGTGCAGAACTGTCATGCAGTGGAGAATTCCCTACAGGCACCATCTTTACCATGGCTTCATGAAGATTCATGTGAGAAAGGAACTTCTTAAGCAGAGCCAAGCGGTCTGGCACTGAAAGAGCTTCGAGATCTGCATCAATTGTGATGGTAGCAACTGTTTCTGATTCTGTTTGCTTACACCACACAAATTCAGGCCCCGATGCCTTAAATCTAAGTTGGGCCCCAGATGTATGCGAAGGCACATCCCTAACAATGATCGTACTGCTCACTGAGACCTGATTGTTTACACCATGAGCTGTGATATCCAGATACAGTTGTCCAGCATCTGCAGGAATTGGTATGCCCTGAAGCACAGCATCTTTTGCATCAAACTCCAGCCAATGTGGAAGAGGGGAACCATCGGAGTTTTGTACCTGTAAAAATAAAACACAAATGTCAGCGAAATTATAGGCAGGTGCTAAAGCAATGGCAGTGTCTCGGACAATGAATAAACAAGCTAAAGATCTTTGGAGGCCTCAGAAATGTGGTTTTACAACAGAATGTAAATATTATACACATACACCACTACCACACATATATTTCAAAGCTATATCTTCAGAAAATTGTTTCGTATCAAACATTCGAGCCAGGATGTTTTCTAAAGTACCACATAGTTAATAGAAACGGCCTAAATTTAGCAATAATGAAAACATTATAATATGCTGATGCCTTCGTGCCTAGCCCTACCGTAATAACAGTAGGTCAAATAAAAACGGTTAACTTGACCAAGTTGTGATGAAAACAAATTAATCAATCAACAGACAACACGGTCGGTTATATCTCGACATGCATACTCACACAAACGACGTAACTTGTGTCTATTTTGAACAACGCGTATAATCAGAACGTTAAAGAAATTTTGGTATAATATCGTCACTGCCTGTATGATCAAAGCTGGCTGAAAGATGGCCTACATTTGATTATATAAAATGATTATATATATTAACAAATAAAACGGTATTGAATCAGTTTTACAAAATACGGTACACAGGAAACACAGGACGTTTCGGGTTTCACCCTTCTTCAGCCACATTCACAAATAGGCAACACGAACAAGAAATACAGACAGGTTAAAGAAAAACACTATAGACTCTACGAACACGAAACGTCCCATGTTTCCTGTGTACCGTTAATTTGTAAAACTGATTCAATACCGTTTTTGTTGTTGTTCATATATATATATCTATATATATATATATATATATATATATATATATATATATATTCTCTTCCTTCCCAGTTTTACAGCAGCCCCCTTATTTATTAACTCACACTATATTACAATCATTGCTGCTACCCTGTTTTCGTTTCGTGAATACTGTATTTTGTGCACTTCTGTAATTTCATATTTTTACATTTGTTCATTATGCCTTATCAGTTATATTTCATATATACATTACGTGTTTGTAGTGTGTACAACACTTTTCTTCAACCTGTCTATATTTCTTGTCCTTGTTGCCTATATGTAACTGTGGCTGACGAAGGGTGTGAAACCCGAAACGTCCCGCGTTTCCTGTGTATCGTTAATTTGTAAAACTGATTCAGTACAGTTTTATGTGTGTTTATATATATATATATATATATATATATATATATATATATATATATATATATATATATATATATATATATATATATATATATATATATATATATATCCTTAGCAGTTTGACAGCAGCTGCCTTTTTTATGATACAAGCAACTAACTTTGGCCAGAACCAAAAGAAGCAGAGCTAGTATTTAAAATAAATCATTTTTTTTTTTTAGGCCACGAAACCCCAGGGGGTAGGAGAAGGTTGTGAGGTACGGGGAGTATTTGGTATATAACTATATTATCCTATTATAATATTCCAAAAGCAGCAATGTTAGTGAAAACAGTTGTAGATTGGACACAGAACGGTGAATCTTGTTTTCTATCAAACCCAAAGCAAGAAACAAACTTCAGGCTTAACATTATTTACCGGTAACTTTTTCAAAAACTGTCCCAAGATTAAAACTAATGGTTGACAAGAAACAGAATCAGTCGTGTGACTAATTTATTTACTTGTGTTCTGACAAACATTTAATAATGTTATAACATTTAAATGTTAAGCACCGAATAAAGTTTTCTTTATGAAAAATTAATCTGTTTTATTTATTGTCTATTGCGCTTAGGCATTATAAAATCTAGAATGTATCTCCCCCTCTAATTTTGAAGAGGGGGTGCGGGAAGTTTGGCCAGACGCCAATGGGGTACGATAACCAAAAAAGGTTGGTAACCTTCGCTCTAGGCGAAACTGCATCCTCTGTCCAATCTAGCGGCACTTACTCCAGCCGTGTGGGCACGCATTTAAAATAAGATGAGAAAGTAAATATATCCAGCCTGGCGCCGCGCCTGTATTCTAGCGGTGACTCACAGATCATCAAAATGCGCAATGTCCCGTGTGTATAAGTGTGTGTATATTCGTGCTTGCATTGGTATCCAGTGTACAGAAGTAGCGCTTAAAAAACAAAAAACAAAAAAAAACTAAGGTTTATGCACTGAACTTATGAATTTTCGTCCATTCGGAAATTGATTTCGTAATTACTGTGAAGATTATTTATTATTGCTTCATTTTCTCGTGTGTGTGCGTACGTTTTTAAAAGTAGCGGATGGATTCCATGAAACTGTGTGAAAATATCGCATGTTCGTATATAAATCAAGGTCAAATACATCAGAAATAGCGCATGCGTAAAGGGCATGAATACAGGCTGAATGACATAATGGTTACGGTATATTAAATGTGGCCACGTACACAAACACATATGGCAACATTAGTTATAAGCATTCTCCTTGTCGAAAACGTGCATTTCATCCTCATCATTACACGTCAACTCCATGAGGAGCATAGGCCTTCAACAATTTCACACCAAAGTCTTCGTACCGTGTGCCATCAGTTCAAGGTCTTTGATAGTTAGACCTAACTATCAAAGCTGCACCTCTAACACTTCACGTCAACTTTTTCACTTTCACGTCTGTCCCCAGTTGCCTTCTCCACACGTTTCTCTGTCTCGCTCTACTCCTATTGCCCTGTGTGTGGGTTCTAGAACAAGGAAAACCTTGTAATGCTATCAACAAGTTTCTTCAGTGTGTGTCCTATCCAACGCCAGCGTCCTCATCTCCCTTCTTGCTCCTTGGTATTTGTCTAGATCTTGTCATCAGTTCCAAATTAGTTATCTTGTCACACCACTTCAGTCACTTAAGTCCCAGACTTAACTCCGGCTTTTACTTGCGTGAAGGAAGAATCTCGCATAGAACAGACGACCGGCGGAGGAGAGCTGGGAAGGTACTCTATGCAGGACGTGTCGATTCCTTGACAGAACCAGAGTGCAGAACTGTGGCCTTGCAAATTTGGAGAGGCCATGTTGTAGCTTCCTCTAGGTCTCCATAGAAACACATAAAGAATAGGACGACTACACCTTCAGGCATGTCGTACAAGGCCACTAATATGAGGTTGTGCATGAGGCTGACAACTTAAGTATGTCAAACAAATTGCCATGGAAACCACCGATACAAGAGCACGTGACAACTTGTCGCAGGCTTCCTGCAAGAGGACCAGTTACATTGGTGCTTCCATGATCCTTACGTAGGGCAAAAGAACACGCTGATGGTGAAATTGGGACAACCTTCATGGATATCGGATAATGCACGGTATGCCAGCTTTAGCTTTAAACCAGATGTGAAGATTCTTTAACTGCATACCAAGCCAGGACAGAATACCAGCGAAAGAAACTGGATCTCACGACTCCAACTCATCAAGCTTCGGAATGACATATACGCCACTTGAAAAGCCTAGATCTACAACGTTAGACGATGCCAAGAATTCCTCAACTTGGCACTGGTTGTGAAAGAGAGAACAATTCAGCAACCCTAGCTAAACAAGAACATCTATATTATTCAAGCAATCACAAAAATGCGACTTAGTCGCTTGACACTAAAACTTCAAACTTACATTCACATTATTCAATCCTTCACAATTACACACTTTACAGTGGCAGTGTCTAAAACGCGATATCTACAACCTTAGGTCAAGGTCGTCCGATAGCACGTACTACCGTAGGGGAGTGAAGTGTTAGAGACTTCACCATACTATGTCCATCATCGAGAGGTGGGGTGACCAGTTCCTTTCCTCGCTGCCTTTTCCTTCCCTAACTTAAAGTCAGGTACCCATTTACAGCTGAGTAGACTGGAGCGTGTCGGTACCATGATTCGAACCAGATCCCTTTGCCGCGAGAAACCAGCGCTCTAACTTCTTTGTCAATCGGACGCTGTACAATCTTACACATATATAATTCCCACCACTTCACAGTTATACAAGTCATACCTCATGAGCTCAGTCTTTAAAACGTCACAGTTACCCAACTACAAACTTACATCTTGATTCTTCAACACTTCACAGCTTACAGTCATGTCTCTGAAACGTGACAACCACAAACATACATTTACGTTCCGCAAACCTTCACAATTACACAACTTACACCTCAACCTTCAAAACGTCCCATTTACATAGCTTATTTTCAGTCTGTAAAACGTTACAGCCAAAACGTTTACCTTGATTCTTCGACCCTTTTAAATTACACTTCGTACACATCAGTTTTCAAAACATCACTATTTCAAAACTTAATTCACGGTCTCTGAAATGCCACAACTCCAAACTTGCATCTCGGTTCTTCAACCCCTCACATTTACTACATTTACATCTCAGCCTCCAAAAACGAAACAACCACAAACTTAAATCTTGATATCTTAAATCCTTCACACTTCAGTCTTCAAAATGGCATAATTACACAATTTACATTAAGAGTCTCTAAAATCTCCCAACTACAGATTCACATTTTAAGTTTTCAAACATTTACAATTACACAACTTACATCTACATTCTTCAAAGCGTCACATTTACACAACTTACATCAATGGTCTCTAAAATGTCACAGCTTCACAACTCATAGTCTATAAAATAAGTCACAATTAGACATTTACATTTTGAAGTCTTAAACCTTCCACAACTACACAGCGTACACACCAGTCTTCAAAACATTCCTGTTATACAACTTACATTCACACTATGAGCGTCCGATAGGCAGAGTGGTTAGAACTGTCATTATCCTACATATGAATGTCCATGTATAACTGGAATCCACACCCCCGAACACATTCTCCAAAAACTGCCTAACCCAAGATGACTCATGACGTCTGACCTAGCCAGGGGGCGCTGAGCTCAAGCAGAAGCTATGGAACTGCCGCGCTGACATGGAAAAGACTGTGGACTTTGTCCTGGCCACAGGCTTGAAGATTTAGCATGACTACAAACTGAGCGCAGAAGAAGAAAAAGAATAAGAGCTGTGATCTCTGGTGGTAAAGGTGCCGGTTCGAGACACGGTCTATCAGCTGTAAATACATACATGACTGCTCTTGAGTTAGGCAAGGCAAAGGCAGCGAGGAACGGACCTGGTCACCCCACCTAACTATCAAAGCTGCACCTCTAACACTTTACTCCCTACGGCAGTATATATTTTGGGACAATCTTTACATTCGCAGTCCCTCAAATGTCACAACTACAGACTTACACCTCGATTATTTAACTTTTTGCAGTTACACATCTTTCACCCGTCCTGTACAAACTTGACTTGCAAATTACATAGCTAACATCTGCTACCAATTAACAAAGGAAGTATGGCACTACAGGAGGTAGAAGCGGGAAATCTCAGGTAGGCTAAATGATCGCTTGCATTCGATGCGCACCAGGTGTTGTGAGGATGCAGGTAATATTTAACTTCAATGCTTGTCTGATGAATACGTTTCGGCTACTACATGAGAGAGCATCCGATCGGCAGAGTGGTTAGAACGCGCGCCTCTCTTGGCAAAGTTTCAGGGTTCTGGGATCGAAACTGGGTGGCATCACGCTCCAGTATTTTTCTTTTTCTCGGATCCTTAGCCACTGACTGACAAAGCCGTAAGTGGCCATCACGCCTAGTGGCGTCTTGTAGAGTAGCAACAAACTGTCCCCACGTTGGCCATCCTTCGTGCCGTGCCCCAACTCCGGTTCTTGCTGTACATCTCGGCCTTCACAGTTCTCCGCCAAATTGTTATTGGTCGGCCTGTCTTTCACCTTCCTTCTGGGGTCCATAGCGTATGCTCCCGTGTACCCAGCTGTAAATGAGAACCTGATTCTGCGCATGAGTTTAGAGAAGACAGAAGTAGCGAGGAAGGCACCAGGTCGCCCCACCTTGTAAAGCTGAGACCTAGTATAGGTAAGTCTCAAAACTGAACCCCCCTACGGTAGTATTTGATATTGGACTATTTTTAGCTTGACTACATGAGAAGTGGCCATGTTTGAACTCTCCATCTATAGGGTCATAGGGTCAATGAAAAGTCATTCCTGATTTCCAAATTTATATATCCTCACGTGTATCCATTTGATAAAAATGATACAAATGTCAAAACGATGAGCCATAACTGCCATGTGACAAGTACGTTTTATTTATTATTATTTTTTATTCCCAGAAATAAAATTAAACAAAACAAAATCTAAAATGACCAATAAAGTGACGTTACAAGATAGAACGAACATTGCTATCCGCTATGGAATCAGACATAGAACAAACATTGCTGTCTACTATGAAATCAAATATAGAACATTCATTGCTATCTGCTATGAAATCAAAGACAAAACATTGTTATCTGCTATGAAATCAGACATTAAGCAAACATTGCTATTCGCTATGAAATAAGACATAGAGCCAACATTGATATCCGCTATGAAATCAAACATAGAGCAAACATTGCTATCCGCTATGAGATCAGACATAGACCAAACATTGTTATCCGCTATGAAATCAGACATAAAACAAACATTGCTATCCGCTATGAAATCTGACAAAGAACAAACATTGCTATCCGCTATGGAATCAGACAAAGAACAGACGCTGATATCCGCTATGAAATCATAGAACAAACCTTGCTATCCGCTATGAAAGCAGATATAGAACAAACATTGCTATCCGCTATGGAATCAGACATACAACAAACATTGTTATCTGCTGCGAAATCAGAAAAGAACAAAGATTGCAATACGCTACGGAATCAGACATAGAACAAACATTGTTATCCGCTGTGAAATAAAAAAAGAACAAACATTGTTATTTGCTATGGAACCAGACATAGAAGAAATACTGCTATCAGTTATGGAATCAGAATCGAACAAACATTGCTATCCGCTATGGAATCAGCCATAGAGCAAACATTCCTTTTCGCTATGGAATTATACATAAAACAAACAGTGCAATCCGCTATAGAATCAGACATAGAACAAACATTGCTATCCGCTATGAAATTATACATAGAACAAACAATGTTATCCACTAGGAAATCTGACATAGAGCAAACATTGCTATCCACTATGAAATCATATGTAGAACAAACATTGCTATCCGCGATGAAATCATAAGTACAGCAAACACTGCTATTAGCTATGAAATCAGACATGGAACAAATATTGCTATCCGCCATAAAATCAGACATAGAACATACATTGCTATCCGTTATGAAATCAGATATAGAATAAACTTTACTATCCGCTATGAAATAAGACATCGAACAAACAGTGCTACCCGCTATGAAATCACACATAAAACAAATATTGCTATCCGCTATGAAATCAGACATAGAGAAAACATTGCTATCCGCTATGAAATCAGACATAAATCAAACATTGCTATCCGCTGTCGAATCAGAAATAGAACAAACATTGCTATCCACTATGGAATCAGACAGAAAAAACATTGCTATCCGCTACAAAATGAGACATCCAACAAACATTGCTATCATTTATGTAATCAAACATGGAACAAAATTTGCTATCCACTATGAAATCAGGCGTACAACAAACATTGCTATCCACTATAAAGTCGGACATAAAAAAAAAATTGCTATCCGCTAAGGAATCAGACATAAAACAAACATTGCTATTCGCTATAGAATCAGACATAGAACAAACATTGCTATCCACTATGGAATAAATCATAGAGCAAACTTTCCTTTCCGCTTTGGAATCAGACATAGAACAAATAGTGCTATCTGCTATGGATTCAGACAGAAAGAACATTGCTATCCGCTATGAAATTAGACATAGAACAAACAATGCTATCTACTATGAAATCTGGCATAGAGGAAACATTGCTATCAACTGTGAAATCATACTTACTTACTTAGTCGTTCCCCTTCTACCGTGAGGTGTAGAGGTTTGGAAGAGAGAGCGCCAGACTATCCTATCGGCTGTCTTCCTCCTGGCCTGGTTCCATTCTAGTCCTCGATCCTTCAAAGATTGTCTAATGTTGTCCTCCCCAGCGGACTCTGGGTCGTCCTCGGGGTCTGGATCCTTGGCTCTTTGTTTCCCATGCTTGTCGTGGTATCCGATCTTCTCCCATTCTGCAGACATGGCCAAACCATCTTAATTGGGACTGTTCTACTTGGGTCTGCAGGGGGTAGGATTTAAGGCCTTGACGTATCGTCTGGTTGCGTACCATGTCTCTTCTTGTTACTTCAACCACCTTCCTCAGATACCTCATTTCTGAGGTTTGGATCTGGCTTTTATGGGTTGTAGTCATTGCCCATGACTCGCATCCGTATGTCAAGACTGGGACATAGGTGGAGCGGTATACAGCCATCTTCGTTTTCTTACCAACCTCTCTCTTGCTGAGGAATCCTCGATTTATGGCCTGAAAAAGTCTCCCAGCTGCTGCTTTTCGAGTGGCCAACTCTTCTTTGATGCCTCCCTTTCGGTCTATAATAGCTCCGAGGTATTTAAAGTGGTCGACCTGCTCCAGGACCTGTTCTCCCAGCTTAATCTGATGTTTTATTTCTTCTCGTGATATCACCATGGATTTTGTTTTAGAGCTGCTTATGACCATCCCTCTCTTCTCCAGCTCTTCCTTCCAGACTTGCAGGTTGGATTGGAGATGTGCCTCTGATTTAGCAATCAGGGCAACATCATCAGCAAATGCCAGCTCCGAAATATAGACCTGTCTCATCTTCCAGTACCCCACTGAATACTTTCTTGTTCTTTCCTTACATGCCTTGATGACATCGTCCATAAGGAGTATGAAGAGGTAAGGTGATAGGATATCACCTTGTCTTACACCAGTGGTGGTCCTGAACTCTTCTGACTTATGGTTTGCTGTCCTCACATAATTTCTGCAAGACTTGTAGAAGCTCTGTATAGCATGAATCAGAGGTGCTGGAATATTCTTCCTTGCCAAACAGTCCCAAAGTTTGCTCCAAGGGACCCTGTCAAACGCCTTTTCCAGATCTATGAAACAAAGATGGATCTCACTCTTATACTCAAGGGCCTTTTCACTCAGCTGTCTGAGTGTGAAGATTAGGTCTTGAGTACTTCGGTTTGCTCGGAATCCGCACTGGACCTAATCCAATTGTGGCTCAGCTAGGCGTCGGAGTCTCTGCTCTAGGATTCTAGAGTAGATTTTACCAGGGACACTGAGAAGGGATATACCTCTATGGTTTTCACACTGTCGATTGTCACCCTTTTTGAAAATTGGTGTTATGATGGCAATCTCCCAATCCTTTGGTATGGTCTTGTTGTACCACGCTGCCTGTAAAACCCTTAAGAGTAATAGGTCGCCTGATGCTCCCATGAACTTGACCATTTCTGGTGTTATACCATCATGCCCTGCTGCTTTGCCCATCTTGATTTTCTCCAGTGCTGCCTTCAGTTCTTCCATCTTTATGTCATCTTCACCATCATTGGTTTTCTCTTCTGTGCTAGTGTTTAATAGCGGATAGGGATGTTGGTTCTATGGCTAATTTTATAGCGGAAAGCAATGTTTGCTCTATGTCTGATTCCATAGCGGATAGCAATGTTTGCTCTATGTCTGATTTCATAGCGGATAGCACTGTTTGTTCTATGTCTGATTTCATAGCAGATAGTAAAGATTATTCTATGTCTAATTTCATAGCGGATAGCAATGTCTGTTCTATGTCTCATTTCATTGTGGATAGCAATGTCTGCTCTATGTCTGCTTTCATAGCGGATAGCAATGTTTGTGCTAGAAATCAGACGTAGCACAAACATTGCTATCCGCTATGAAAATAGACATAGAGCAAACATTGCTATCCGCTATGAAATTAGACATAGAACCAACATCGCAATCCGCTATGAAATCAGACACAGAACACACATTGCTATCCGCTATGAAATCCGAAAAGACCAAACATTCTTTTCTGCTATGGAACCAGATATAGAATAAACATTGCTATCCGCTATGGAATCAGACATAGAAGAAACAATACTATCGGCTATGAAAACAGACAAAGAACAAAATTGCAATGCACTTTTCAATCAGACAAGGAACAAACATTGCTATCCGCTTTGGAAGTAGACATAGAACAAACATTGCTATCCGCTATGGAATCAGCCATAGAGCAAACATTCCTTTTTGCTATGGAATCAGACATAGAGCAAACGGTATGGAATCAGACACTGAACAAACATTGCTATCCGCTATGAAATTGACTTTGAACAAACAAACCTATCCAATATGAAATCTGACATAGAGCAAACTTTACTTTCCGTTATAAAATCAGACATAGAACAAACAGTGCTACCCGCCATGAAATCAGACACAGAACAAACATTGCTATCCGCTATGAAATCAGACATAAAGCAAACATTGCTATCTCCTATGAAATCAGAAATAGAACAAACATTGCCATCCACTATGGAATCAGACAGAACAAACATTGCTATCTGCTATGAAATCAGACATAGAGCATACATTCCTTTCCGCTATGGAATCAGACATAGAACAAACAACACTATCCGCAATGAAATCAGGTAGAGGAAACATTGCTATCCGATATGAAATCAGACATAGAGCAAAAATTGTTCTCCGCTATGAAATTAGACATATAACCAACATCGCTATCCGCTATGAAATCAGACATAGAACAAACATTGCTATCCGATATGAAATAAGACATAGAACAAACATTGCTATCCGCTATGAAATCAGACATCGAACAAATATTGCTTTCCGCTATGAAATCAGACGTAGCACAAACATTGCTATCCGCTATGAAAACAGACATAGAGCAAACATTGCTATACGCTATAAAATCAGACATCGAACAAACATTGCTTTCCGCTATGAAATCAGACGTAGCACAAACATTGCTACCCGCTATGAAAACAGACGTAGAGCAAACATTGTTATCTGCTATGAAATCAGACATAGAACAAACATTGCTATCCGCTATGAAATCAGACATATAACAAACATTGCTATCCGCTACGAAATCAGACAAAGAGCAAACATTGCTATCCGCTAAGGAATCAGGCTTAGAGCAAACAGGACCTCCCGATGAGTTGTAATATTAATGTGTCATATCATGTAATGTCATAAAATAACAGTTAATTCTATTTATTTTGACTTCTGTCTCATAAACATTAATTGGACATAAGTGAAGAAATAATAATTTTAAAATGGTGATTTGTCAATGACCCTGTATAAATACGTTCACTTTGGAGCTGGCTAATTAACATAATGAAAGGTGTAATGTCACCATGGTGATCTCAAGAGAAGCAAAAGGTATCGTATTATGATGGAAGAACAGATCCTGAAGCAGTTCAACCACTTTAAATACCTTGGAGCTATCATAAACTGGAAGGGACGCATCAAAGAAGAGTTGGCTACCCGAAGGGCGGCAGCTGGGAGACTATTTTCAGACAATGAATCGAGGATTCTTCAGCAAAAGCGAGATTGGCAAGAGGACGAAGATAGCTGTATAACGCTCACCTACGATAGGAAACTCTGTATAAAGCGATAGACCAGGAGAAAATCTGATCATCAGAAAAGGTTCCCCCCGTCGATCAAGTGTTTCGGCCCCTTAATCTCCTTTACACTGTAAAGGGGCATGGAGTGGGGCGGGCCCCCTTGGTTATTGACTCCTGTTGTCCCGTGCAGAGAATTGAACCCACTCCACCTTGGTTGTAGCTTTCAACTTCACTCCTTTTTTTCTGCCAGCTGGGGGCAATTTTGAAAGTAACCATAATGTTGAATATAAATTACTGTCCTGAATTCCATAGCCCGTTATGGTTGTTCCACAGCCAGCATGATGCCTTGTCCGTAACTTCACTGAGTCTCTTAAGTGCCCTTTTTCTTGACTGTCCTTTCAAACTCAGTAGTTTCAGTAGATCATCCATTGAGGCAGCCACTAGACCTCTTGCACCTACCTCAACAGCCATGACCCTTGCAGTGAACCCGTGGTGTCTCAAGTCCGTGGCCAGATGATTATACTTGGCCACTTTAAACGAGTGTTGCTCGTCCAATCTGGTTTCAAATGGCACGGTCAGCTCAATCATTATAATCTGGTGTGATTATGAGGAATGTAACACTATATCTGGCCGTCTTCGAGATCTTCTGATACTTTCTGGATATGTCCCTCGCCCAGGTAGATCTACTGCCATCTCTCAGTCATCTGCAGTCAAGAATTGATGATAAACTGCTGCTTGGTTTGGGATGTGCTGACTTTCCTGCTCTCAAAAAGTATGTATTTGCGGTACTCAGTCTGACTTTGCTGTTCGCCTTCACCCTTGCCAGGTCTGTTGTAGCAGCCAGCTCACTTATTACTCTGTTGTGGCGCCATGTGTATCGCCTTTGCCCCAATGACGCCTCGCAAATTGAGAGTACATGTTCAAGTGTCTGCATCCCATGGCACAGGGGTCACTTAGCATCATCAGACTTTCCCCACATCACAAGGCTTGTGGACGACGGCAAGGTCATACATTGATCTAATAATGAAGCTGAGTCTATGGGTTCCATATGTCATATATCATTCAATGTCAAGGACCTTTGCTGGGCTCCTTCCCATGGAGTCCATTGGTTTTGTAGTTCTTGCTGCACCGCTTTTTGCATCCTTGAATCATTCTCAGCTTCTCGAATTTCCTGAATTACCTTGTCTCTTGCGTTTCTTGTTTGATGCCTTGGAACACAAGCTGATGTTACCATGGCCAAATCCCCGTCTATTAGTCTGTGTGTATCCTATTACCTCCTTCAGCTTGAGCGACTCTTGGGCAGCACCAACAGCTTCATCCACCTTCCACTTCTTTCCAGTTTTCAGTGTGGGCTGAATGGACTTCGCCATCTGCTGACTTGCACAGCATCATTGCGAGCCTCGCCTTTCCTGCTTTGTATTCTTCCGCAACTGACTTGAAAGGAAGCACAAGCTTTGCCTTCTTTCAGTACAGCGCTACGTCTGACAAACCTGGCGGTACCCCTAACCATTTCCTTATGAACTTGTTTACTTCTCTCTCTACAGCTTCAACTGTACTTGTGCTTATTTCATATAAAAGCAGTGGCCATAGCAATTTAGGAATCAACATGAACTGGAGGCACCACAGCTTGAATTTTCATATGAGCCTGCTTTGGTCTATGATCTGCAGTCCTATGTCTGCCATTTCTATTATCTGTCGAACTGCCTTTGAGTCTTTTAATGAAGCATCGTACACCCTGCCAAGACTTTTAACGGGTTCCTCAATGACAGTAGGGATTCTTTGGTTTGAAACCATGATTGTTGTCATGGAGCAGTCTATCCTTTCTCTTCCTAAATCTTCCACATTCCTTTACTCAGTCCATCCTGTCACTGTTTTCTAGTCTTCCCTATGACCCCCTTCTTTTTTTTTCCTACGAGAACGCGAGATCAGGTGAAGTTCTTGTATTAAATTTCGTTAACAGGCCATTTAGATTCCGCAGGTAGGGTTTTGCGAAGACGCGATGGTAATGGTGGGTTTTTCTGGGTGACATCAATTAACCCGTGACCCACAGACGACCACCTATTTCCGGTCTTGAACTGTATTTATCAGAGGAAAATGTAACTTTACTCTCTTGATGAACACCGTGAAAGCAGCCTAAACTAAATTTTAAGTACATAAGACTTTTAAAGAATATACACAGATTGTACACAACTGTGTGTAAAGTCAATAACGTGCTTATGAATATATTCAAATATTCAAGTTCTGATTGTGTGAACCTGAAGTGATTTTGTGTGGTGAGTTATCTCCCAAAATTATTTGTTTAATTATTGCTTAATGATACAAGTGTAATTTGCAGAAGAAGTATGTGGTTGACTATGATAAGAAACATATGTTATGCTATTGGATTTAGTTTTCTTCCATATCCATTATGTACCTGTATAACATATTATTAATTTTCTTATATGATTTGCTTATAGTATTTTATTACTGTGCATTATTGCTTGCCTTATTAGAACACAACTCTGTTATGAGTATACATTATGAAAGCTGTTGTTCCTTGCTGAAAAATAATTAAGAATTAATTATTAACTAAAGATACACCAGACTACAAGACAGACTGTTGATTGTGGAAAATAGTAAGACATATTAAGTGTAGAGGAGAGACACTTGACTTGGAAGGATGAGGACAGAGCCTGTTAGACAATGGTCACTGAGATATATTTTACATACAGTGTACTGGACAGTCAAAGTCTTCAGTGGTAAGTGTGCCTATGCTCTGAGACCAAAAGTCTTCGGGGAGGAACTTAATACATGTAAAATCTCTTTAGACAAGAGATTAATGGTCCCCTTACTTTGTTCTCCAGTGCAGAGTGTCAGTAACATAGGACCTGGCTTCGACCTCCCTCAATTTTGCTGAGCCCAAAAATCAAGAAGGGACAGGGACTGAATCTTCACCCCTGAGTGTGAACCAGACATCCTTAAAGACACTAGTGCCACACAGGGCAGTCAGTCACCACCACGTGCTCTCATCAAGAAGTCACAGCAGAGTGTCCTCTCAGCCTACATCCTACAAGAACACTACGATAAGTATAATAAAGCGAAGGAAGACCACATACACACATAGCCACCAAACGCTCAGACTTAGTCAGTGAAGAAAATAAGGCACCCCACTGGGACCTAGATACCTGTTTATTTTTCAGATTTAAACGTCCATATTTCTTTTTTCATCAGATGTAAAATAACCCTCTGTAAATGTGATTCCCTTAATAAATAGCATATTGTTTATTTACTTACTACACGTCTGAGTCAATTTGATAAAATATCATAAGCCTGTCCAGAGCTCTCTTTTTGTGATTACTTCCCTTTCTTGTTTACTGTCCTCTTTATTGACGAATGGTCAACATTGTGTGGTGTATGTTAGTTGTGGAACAAAAGTCACGTGGGAGAACAACTTGTCTGATATTCTTACATGGTATTTAGTTACCCTTGATTTCAGACAGTTAACCTCTTGGTTTCATAACAAATAACATCATTATTACAGTATTGCAAGAAAATCAATCTATATTCTTAGTGTTATAGTGAGCAGTTGACCTGTGTCGACCTTGCTCTCTCCCTACGCGTGACAAGTGGGGGCTCGCCTCGAGATTTAAGTATCCTAGCGCACAGTAGCTCTCGCTGGTGATACGAATAGCAAAGAGCTGAGGCATAAACCATTGCCTTTGCTCAAAAATATTGCTTTTCTTCACCTTCTAGAGTGAGAATCTTTTTCTATCCCCTAGACTTTATCGTTGTAGCATCTGGACAGGATATTATGAATTAATTGAAGTTAGTAGTGTGGTGGTTTTCCTTTTTCAAATAACTTTCTAAGAAGTTAATTTTAGTTAAGGAGTGAGTGAGTGTATGGAGTTAATGTGCTATTAGTCATATTCTATTCACTGACTAACATTATTGCTTTGGTAAAAAATTGTTCTTGTATATTGGGAGATAATTTACCCACAAGATTTATTCAGCACCAACAATGGCTGAATTAGCCAAAGTAAGATCTAGTTTAATGGAATTCGCTAAGGACATGGGGATGGTAGGTAATGAGTTAACGAGTTTCATTAGCGCCGAAATCGATAAACATCTTGACAGAGAAGAGAGATTAGAAAAGGAGCGAGCAGAGAGAGAAGCACAGGAGAGGAGAGAAATTCGACAAGCAGAGGAGAGAGAAAAAGAAAGGCAGCATGAAACTAGATTAAAGGAATTAGACGTAGAAGCTAGAAGAGTTGAAGTAGAGGCTAGTCCCAGTACATTAGAATCTTCTGGTGCCTCTCCTTCAGCAGATGGTAACACAATTACCAGTCATGCTACAGGAACTAATGCTATGTCATTTCCTTTAGAAATTTTCTCCAACAGCGCCGAGAAAATCGACACGTACCTTGATAGATTCGAACGATTTGCCTCGTCGTATGGTCTGGACAAAGATAAATGGGCGCTCAAACTCTCACAAGGATTGCGTGGAACAGCATATGAGGTGTACATGAAGTTGCCAATTACTGAGCAAAATAAATATGATACTCTAAAGAAGGCCCTTTTACAAAGATTTGAACTTAATTCAGAAGCTTACAGGAAGCAGTTTCGTCGGGCCAGAAGAGACATAGGGGAAACATTTGCACAGTTTGCATCTCGCCTCGAATCCTATCTGCAAAAATGGCGCACGTTAGGAAACTTTCCTGAGTCTCTGGAAGGGATTCAGGAAATGATTATTATGGAACAACTCAAGGACACAATGACACCAGATATGAGAAGGTTCCTAGCAGAGCATGGGGCCGAAAACCTTGAGTCGTTACTCACTCTGGCTGAAAGGTTTCAGGGAGCTTTGGCAGAAGCTCAGTCTACAAGACGGAAATATACTGATATGCCTGCAAAAGCATCTACACACCCCTGTTCCGACAATCACCCTAAATCTAGTGGATTTTCCCATAAAGCACAGAACACATCACAAACTTATAATAGGATAAAAACAGGAGAGGACCTCTACTAACCAGGAGACGGGGAGGAAGTGGTGTAAGGTGTGTAAGACAAACACACACCACACTCAAGAATGTAAAATTAAACCCGCTCCTCAACATGCTGCATTCATACAGACAAAATCGCCAAAGAAGAATTCAATGAGGCAAACGAATAGCCTCAATCGACCGTCCGTTACCGACACAGTGAAGGTAAATGGACAGCACGTATTATGCCTCTATGACACGGGACTGGAATTTGATGCAGTTGTCGCCTCATCACTGGTAGACCCTGGCCAGGTAACACCAGACACTGTGGAACTTCGTGGAGCCACAAAAGGTGACAAGACAATGACTCTGCAAATAGCAAATATCCAGGTGGAATCCCGCTTTGTGTCAGGACAGATCAGAGCAGCAGTCATGGATGACCCAATCTATGACCTGATCTTGGGTTGTAGATACGTATTCCTAGGTGAACCAAAAGAACCTCTTGTTATTGCGGCAGTGACAACCAGAAGTAAAGCTGCGAGTGAACAGGAGCCAGCACCTGTGCAGAATCCCCTCCCTCAGGAGTTAAAGAATGCTCAAACACAGGATACAACTCTGGCCTCCTGCTTCAAGAAACTGCCATTTGCCAATACTCCCCTGCAGAAAGGAAACTTTTATATGAAATTGGGATTAATATATCGTAGAGCAGGAAACATAGGACTAGAACATGGGCAACTAGTCGTTCCATCTACGTACAGGAACCAAATCTTGGAGATGGGTCATGCACTTCCATTCAGCGGTCACATGGGTCAAAATGCCACCATGCAACGCATATCAGCCCATTACTATTGGCCGGGGATGAATGCAGATATCATCCGATTTGTTAAGTCCTGTGCCCAGTGTCAAAGAGTGGCACCTAAACATTGGACATCCCCAGCGACGTTAGGAGAGATGCCAATAATAGGAACTCCCTTCGAGAGAGTAGCTGTGGATATCATAGGACCTCTTCTGAGAACTAAAAGGAGGAACCGCTGCATTTTAACACTAGTCGACACATGTACAATGTGGGGTGAAGCCATTGCACTACCCTCATCAGACTCAGTGCATGTAGCAGAAGCATTAGTGAGTATATTCACCAGTGTCATGAAATATTCTAATCCACATATATAAATTATTAGGTAAATATGAAGCCTAACAAATAAAATTAATAAAGAGAAGAGCAATGGTAAAATGACAGTGCTGTCACAAGGAATGTACTCGAAATCCCCCTTGTTTTCTGCTTCGTCTGCAAATTGTAACGCTTTCACGTTGATAGTAAAAGCTTACTGTATTATACCCGCTTTCTTCAATGAAACGTGTGCTGTATTTCTTGGAAAAACATTAAGAGGCAGACTGCGTAATGACCTAAATTAATCCTAACATTAATTATATTACGTTACCAAAACGAACGAACAGATGGACAAAAGGAGCGAGAGGGGAGGGCTGGAAATCAGGAACGCATGCAACACGCGACGCGCGATATACAAATGCTGGCATCACGCGTGTAAGTCTACATGCACTAATTTTTTTTTCAGACGGACAGTGATAAAATACACTACCCTTTCCCAGAGTTAGGTTTATAAATCATAACAGACTCTTATTAGAAAAGATAACAATAGATGGGTTTACGTTTGAACACATAACAGTACCCAGACAGCATATCTTCGGAACAGGAGGTAAAAGAATTGCATATTTTGAACGCAGCCACGTAGCTCCTTTAAATTGGTATTTTTGGGTTCCTTAGGGCTTGCTGACAAATAATATGTAAAACGTTACGCAAATAGTCCAGGAATTAATAAATTATACCCAAAATAAAATATTGGGGGTGCCTGACAGCATAAAATCATTTCTGCTCATAAGATTTTTTTTTTAACGTGTTTGAAAAAAATTTACGTTACAGAAATAGCCTACCATGTAAACTCCAAATTGATTGGAGCGCAACAAATGAAAGCCTAACCACGATTGGTCGGGCTATAAATACTATCTTGGTTGTTAGGGGAGACGGGAAAAGATAACATTTTTTCAAACACTTGTCGAAACGTGGCTCATTGGCCAGTCTCGCTGATATACACACTTGGGAGCGTTAGTTCGAAACCACTTGTTTAAATACACTTGATAAAGCATCAGTGCGTTGAAGCCAGCATATATTTGGCTAAATAAAAGCCTGGAAGATAAGCAGAAGGAAATTTGTGCCAGTTTGTGCCAGAATTCATTGCTAATCAACGTATCTGTGTTATTCGTATGAATTGTGGGACAGTGGTCTTGATGGTACTGAGCAGCATCTGGTCAGAGATTTGCTGAATCCAGTGTCGGACAGCATACTCCTTGGTCCTTTTAGCTATCAGTGAGGTGTCTCCAGAGCCCAGAAGAAAATTCGAGCAGAGGAGTCCTCTCCTGCCGCCATCACTCAAGATAAGCAGAGTTGGCCAGCTGAGCTCAACATTATGCCCCCTCATCTTGAAATAACTTTATAAAAATACTATTCAGAGGGGAATTTACTTGTCTTAAAATCAGGAACTGTGAACATCTCCAATACTGGTCCCTAAAGACAAACTATTGAAGTCATGATGACAAATACCAACAGAGCTTGAACAAAACAAAACCAGTATTACCTCATTTTACTACTACACAACTGACACACATAGAACATTGTAATAATATATGTCACTACAATATTCATATTAAATACATTCTGTACATAACTTGTAATTTAAATTGATTGTGATTCCTGGTTCCCTTGTAGTTGAATCAGGACACATATTCATTCATGCCAGTAATGAATACATATTGTTATTCGAAAGTTTATCAGTGACTCTTTTAAGATATCTTTGTAGAGTGTTATATGTATGTGAGTGTCACAGTGTTGTCAAGAGTAGTGGATTAAATTAAATTGTTTATCTGTCTGTTGTTGTGACTTACACTTCATCATACACATACCCTAGACACATAACGTAGCATCACACTATTCCAGAATAATTCTGACTGAGATATATAGATATGTGGTAGCAAGTAAGGTTATCTATAATACACTACTCTTAATAGATATAGATACCTTCACAGCTGATCTCAGTCAGTACACTAAGTTCCCTATAAGTATTTATAACTTCCCACTTCACCACATATATTGGGGGCTCGTCCGGGATTTTGAATCTTTAACTATTAAAAATATTGGGGGGTAATTCACTTCAGGGAATATAAGAATTAAAAGGTATCCTTGGGTGGAATTAAATAAGGTTGAGCTCACGGTGCCTGTGTTGTCCATTAGAGATTGAATTGTTGGTTAGACATTGCATAAATTTACATAATAGACAATGGCGGACCTGGCCAAATTTCGATCTGCCGCTGTTCAGACTGCAAAAGAGTTAGGATTAGATGGGCAAGTTATGGTTGCCTATGTTACTACGGAATGTGACAAATTTATTGAACGCGAAGAAAGAAGGTTTGAAGCCGAAAGAAAGTTAGAGGCTGACAAGGAAATTAAGAAGTTACAGTTTGAGGCTGAGGCTGAGACTAAGAGGTTGCAAGCTGAGGCTGAGACTAAGAGGTTGCAGATTGAGGCTGACAAAGAGGCTAAAGCATTGGAAGCCGAGGAAAGAAGACAAGCTGCAGAAAGGGAAGAGAAGAAATTAGCTGCAGAAAGGGAAGAGAAGAAATTAGCTGCAGAAAGGGAGGAGAGGA
The DNA here is from genome assembly GCA_024509875.1 of Oreohelix idahoensis. NCBI lineage: Eukaryota > Metazoa > Mollusca > Gastropoda > Stylommatophora > Oreohelicidae > Oreohelix > Oreohelix idahoensis. The sequence continues at coordinate 119,518 of JAMPIV010019726.1, forward strand.
AATTAGCTGCAGAAAGGGAAGCAGAAGATAAAAGATTACAAAGGGAACATGAGTTACGACTAAGGGAGTTTGAGTTTCAAGGCCATGCTCCTGAAAATGGTGCCAGTCCCTTTGCCTCTGATGCTACGGTTACTCAAGGAGCCTCAATCTCAGCTATGAATTTTCATTTAGATCATTTTGTTGAGAAAGACGATGATATTGAGAGCTACCTAAATAGGTATGAGCTATTAGCTACCACGTATGGGTTAGAGAGAGAAAGGTGGAGCTTAAAGTTATCTCAGGGACTTCGTGGGGCAGCTTATGAAGTTTTTGCAAAAATGAGCAGAGGTGATCAGGAAAATTATGACATGCTAAAGCAGGCTCTTTTGTTAAGGTATGAAAAGAATGCAGAATTCTATAGAAAAAAAATTTAGGAATGCTAAACTACTGTCAGGTGAAACCTATCACCAGTTCTCTGCACGCATAGAGACATACTTGGAGAAATGGACTTCTCTGGGGAAAACCCAAGATCTTAAGGAAATGGTCCTTATAGAGCAACTAAGAGAGTCCATGGCTCCAGACCTGAGAAAGTTTCTCATGGAACAAGGTGCAGAGAGGCTGGGTGAGTTGCTAAATGTTGCTGAAAGGTATCAAGCAGCTCAAGCAGAGGTAACAGGTAATAAAAAGAAACAGGTGGATAACTTTAGGGCACCACAGAATTTTAATAAATTTGATCCTAAGGATCAAAATAAAGGTAAGCACCAATTTGATAGGCCACGGTATGAAAATAAAAATAAATTCCCACAATTCGATGAAAGGAAATATGATGAAAGAAAATCTTTCAACCAAGGAAAAAGGTGGTGTAAGAATTGTCAGATGGACAATCATGACACTGACCGTTGCAGAAGGAAACCTGTGTATATGGCAACCCTTCAGGTCAGGTCGACCTCAAGACAGGAGGAGGATATTATGTTGGATACCACTCCAGAAGAGATGAGGAAGGCACAGGCTGGGGATAAAACACTCAAGCCTTGTTTCAGAAAATTGTCAACTTGTCATACAACTCCAGGCAAGGGAGATTTTTACATGAAAAACAAGTTGATGTATAGGAAGACTGGAGCTAGATCCAATGGTCACGGACAGCTGGTTCTTCCAAAAAGATACAGGACAGAATTAATAAGGAGCCTACATGTGAAACCAGATGGGGACCATGAGAAGATAGGTACCATCATTCAAAAGGTGGCTCACAATTATTATTGGCCCAAAGCAAGATGGGACATTGAGAATTTTGTAGAAAGGTGTAGTATAGCACATGAGGGAACACCCACAAGTGGGAACATGGATCAGGACCTGGACACGCCACGGGGCAAAATTAGGCCTGATAATAAAAAGAGAAATAGATTTGAAAAAGTGGACCAAATGGAATGGGAAGCCCCTTTTCACGGACAAGCTTCACTTAACTGTTTTACAATGGCCACTATGCGGAGAGTGCAAAAGGATGTCTTACCCCAGGAAAAGCCGAAAATCCCTCAATCGGACTTAAACAAACTGGAGGAAGAGGATGTAGAGAGGAAATCTCTCATCAAGAATTTTAAGTGGGGAGGAAACCCCAGGAAAAGAAAAATTGGTAGCGGTCGTTTTGTGAATGATAATTCTGGGAGGAAAAATCATCACTATAAAGCTTCGAGTGGAAGAGACCATACCGGTGCATGGACAAATAGGTCCACACAATTAAAGGTCCATATGTAGCTTTGTTAAGAACGTGGACTGATGAAAAGGCAGAGGAAAACATTACATCTTCATACCAATATGTGAATGAGCTGACCACTCGGTTGAAAACTGGCTGGAAACTTGCCAATGAAAATTTGAAACAAGCCAGGAAGAAACATGCTGCCTATTATAACAGGAAGGCGAAAGACAGAAATTTGGCTGTGGGAGAGAAGGTACTGCTTCTTTTGCCCGGGAGTCAGAATAAGTTACAAATTGGATGGCAGGGTCCATATACAGTTCTAGAGAAAGTGTCTAGAACAAATTATAAGATAGATAAGAAGGGGAAAGAAAAAATCTATCATGTGAATCTCCTGAAGAAATATTTGGAAAGAGAACATCAGGAAGAGACACACTTGTTGACCTTGTCCATCGCCATGGAGATGAAAAAGGAACCACTTTCATCATTTGAATATCCATTACACCCCTGTGAGACAGCAGCACAGGTGAAAATCAGTACACATTTAACGAAAACTCAGAAAGAGAGAGTGCAACAGGTTCTAAATAATCATGCAGAGGTGTTAACAGACCGACCAGGGCATACAAACCTATTGGAATATGATATGAAACTCATAGACTCCACACCTGTCTGTATGAAACCATATTCGATTCCGTTTGCTAAGGAAAAAGCTTTGAAGGAAGAGATAGACTATCTATTGAAGGAAGGAATTATTTCGCACAGTGAGTCTTCGTATAGTTCCGGTGTTGTACTTTTAAGGAAGCCCTCTGGAGAACATAGACTCTGTATAGATTACAGGAGACTGAATGCTATTACAGAAGGACAGGTGGATCCATTGCCGGATACAAATCAGCTGTTTGCCAGACTAAATAAAGCTAAATATTTCTCAAAAGTGGATCTGAGTAAAGGATACTATCAGATTCCAGTAAAGCCTGAGGTTAGACCATACCTAGCTTTTAGTACCTCAGAAGGACACTATGAGTTTAATAGATTGCCATTTGGATTGAAGAATGCGCCTAGTGTCTTCTCTAGAATGATGAGAAAATTATTGGATCCTCTGAATAATCCCTGTATAACAAATTTATGGATGATATCCTTATAGCAACAGAAACATTTGAGGAACACATTGACTCTCTGAACATGCTGTTTGATCGACTTAGGGAGGCAAATTTAACAGCCCGACCAACCAAATGTTGCGTTGGATGTAAAGAATTGGAATTTTTGGGACACACAGTTTATCAGGGAAACATGACCCCTGACCCAAAGAATTTAGAGAAACTACAGAAAGCCCCGAGACCACAAACCAAGAAGGACGTGAGATCCTTTGTCTCATTATGTGGTTTCTACCAGAAGTATATCAAAAACTTTAATTCCATATGTGCACCTTTAACGGAATTGACACGTAAAGGACTTCCAGATCGCATTACATGGACACCACAATGTGAAATGACTTACCAAGAATTGAAGGAAAAGCTCACAAGTAAACCCATTTTGAAATTACCTGACTTAAGTCAAGAATTCATAGTAAGGACGGATGCAAGTAATATTGGGTTAGGTGCAACTTTACTACAGAAATCAGATGCATTGGATGGGGAATTAAGCCCAGTGGCATATGCTAGCAGAAAGTTGAATAAAGCTGAAATCAACTACTCAACTAGCGAAAAAGAATGTCTTGCAGTAATATGGGCAATAAAGAAATTCAATATTTATCTATATGGGAAGGCATTTAAGTTGCAAACTGACCACAAACCTTTATCGTTTTTAGCACAGGCTAAGCATGAGAACTCTAGGTTACTCCGATGGTCTTTGCTTCTGGCTCCATATAATTTTAGCATTGAATATATATCTGGAAAAACCAATCTGGGAGCGGATTTTTTTAAGCCGCCATCCGTGTGATGAGAATCACCGTAAACCCCAGAAATAATAATAAATTTCTCTATGTGTATATAGAATAAAGGACTGACATATAATGTCTGTTTTAAGAGGGGAGGTGTCATGAAATATTCTAATCCACATATATAAATTATTAGGTAAATATGAAGCCTAACAAATAAAATTAATAAAGAGAAGAGCAATGGTAAAATGACAGTGCTGTCACAAGGAATGTACTCGAAATCCCCCTTGTTTTCTGCTTCGTCTGCAAATTGTAACGCTTTCACGTTGATAGTAAAAGCTTACTGTATTATACCCGCTTTCTTCAATGAAACGTGTGCTGTATTTCTTGGAAAAAACATTAAGAGGCAGACTGCGTAATGACCTAAATTAATCCTAACATTAATTATATTACGTTACCAAAACGAACGAACAGATGGACAAAAGGAGCGAGAGGGGAGGGCTGGAAATCAGGAACGCATGCAACACGCGACGCGCGATATACAAATGCTGGCATCACGCGTGTAAGTCTACATGCACTAATTTTTTTTCAGACGGACAGTGATAAAATACACTACCCTTTCCCAGAGTTAGGTTTATAAATCATAACAGACTCTTATTAGAAAAGATAACAATAGATGGGTTTACGTTTGAACACATAACAGTACCCAGACAGCATATCTTCGGAACAGGAGGTAAAAGAAATTGCATATTTTGAACGCAGCCACGTAGCTCCTTTAAATTGGTATTTTTGGGTTCCTTAGGGCTTGCTGACAAATAATATGTAAAACGTTACGCAAATAGTCCAGGAATTAATAAATTATACCCAAAATAAAATATTGGGGGTGCCTGACAGCATAAAATCATTTCTGCTCATAAGATTTTTTTTTAACGTGTTTGAAAAAAATTTACGTTACAGAAATAGCCTACCATGTAAACTCCAAATTGATTGGAGCGCAACAAATGAAAGCCTAACCACGATTGGTCGGGCTATAAATACTATCTTGGTTGTTAGGGGAGACGGGAAAAGATAACATTTTTTCAAACACTTGTCGAAACGTGGCTCATTGGCCAGTCTCGCTGATATACACACTTGGGAGCGTTAGTTCGAAACCACTTGTTTAAATACACTTGATAAAGCATCAGTGCGTTGAAGCCAGCATATATTTGGCTAAATAAAAGCCTGGAAGATAAGCAGAAGGAAATTTGTGCCAGTTTGTGCCAGAATTCATTGCTAATCAACGTATCTGTGTTATTCGTATGAATTGTGGGACAGTGGTCTTGATGGTACTGAGCAGCATCTGGTCAGAGATTTGCTGAATCCAGTGTCGGACAGCATACTCCTTGGTCCTTTTAGCTATCAGTGAGGTGTCTCCAGAGCCCAGAAGAAAATTCGAGCAGAGGAGTCCTCTCCTGCCGCCATCACTCAAGATAAGCAGAGTTGGCCAGCTGAGCTCAACATTATGCCCCCTCATCTTGAAATAACTTTATAAAAATACTATTCAGAGGGGAATTTACTTGTCTTAAAATCAGGAACTGTGAACATCTCCAATACTGGTCCCTAAAGACAAACTATTGAAGTCATGATGACAAATACCAACAGAGCTTGAACAAAATAAAACCAGTATTACCTCATTTTACTACTACACAACTGACACACATAGAACATTTGTAATAATATATGTCACTACAATATTCATATTAAATACATTCTGTACATAACTTGTAATTTAAATTGATTGTGATTCCTGGTTCCCTTGTAGTTGAATCAGGACACATATTCATTCATGCCAGTAATGAATACATATTGTTATTCGAAAGTTTATCAGTGACTCTTTTAAGATATCTTTGTAGAGTGTTATATGTATGTGAGTGTCACAGTGTTGTCAAGAGTAGTGGATTAAATTAAATTGTTTATCTGTCTGTTGTTGTGACTTACACTTCATCATACACATACCCTAGACACATAACGTAGCATCACACAATTCCAGAATAATTCTGACTGAGATATATAGATATGTGGTAGCAAGTAAGGTTATCTATAATACACTACTCTTAATAGATATAGATACCTTCACAGCTGATCTCAGTCAGTACACTAAGTTCCCTATAAGTATTTATAACTTCCCACTTCACCACAACCAGGCTAGGTTTTCCTCGACAAATACTTACGGATAATGGGTCACAGTTCAAGGGAAAGTTAGCGGAAGAGGTTTTCCGAGTATTTCGTACACAGCATATTCACACCTCGCCCTATCATCCTCAGTCCAATGGACAAGTTGAGAGGTTCAATGGAACTCTCATCACTATGTTGCGCAAATTGGCTCAGGAAAAACCAGAAACCTGGGATTTGTTTCTGCCTGCAGCACTATTTGCCTACCGAGAAGTGCCACACTCTTCGACAGGTCTCTCTCCCGCCACCTTATTGTTCGGGCGTCCAATCAAAGGACCGCTTGAAGCTCTTCTTCGGGCTATGACAGATGAAAGTGCAGACGACAGTATTGTTACGGCGTCAAAATATGTCCAGGAACTCAAGGAACGCTTTAAAGGTTGGTTGGGAGATGGCATCAACAAACTTGCGACGAGCGCGTAGTAAGTTATGCCAAACATTACAACAAATCAGCCAAGGACAGGGAATTGCATATTGGGGGAGAAAGTACTTTTGTTGTTGCCCCGTGGCAACAATAAACTTCAAATCGGTTGGCAGGGACCATTTGAAGTGGTATAGAAGATTGCTCGTACTAATTATAAAATCTCCAAGAAGGGGAAACATAAGATTTATCATGGTAAATCTTCTTTTAAAAAGTACGTTGAACGCCCAAACCCCGAACCAGCTCATCTTATGACCCTGGCGGTTTGCCACAGTAAGTGGATAATGAAGACAAAATATATGTTGAGTATCCGCTTCGTCCACAAGAATCGCACAAGGATGTGCAAATAAGCTCAACTTTAGGGAGTGCAAAAGGTGAACAAGTCAAACAACTTTTAGAAGAACACTCAGAAGTGCTCACAGATAGGCCGGGTCTGACAAATCTCGTCGAGTTTGAGATGAAAGTGACAGAGTCCCAACCAGAACCCTTACCTGACCCCAATGGACTCTTCACAAAATTAAGTAAGGCCCAAATTCTTCTTCACAAAAATTGACCTGAGCAAGGGTTATTATCAAATCCCGGTCAAGAAAGAAATTAGGCCGTTGCTTGCTTTCAGTACGTCTGAAGGACATTATCAGTTTAATGTTCTGCCATTTGGGTTGAGCAACGCTCCGGGTATCTTCACCAGAATGATGAGGAAATTACTCACCCCATTGCAAAATAATGCCATCCACAACTTTATGGATGACATATTAATATCAACGAGCACATTTGAGGAACATTTGGAAGCCCTCGCCCAGCTGCTCCAGCGACTGAAAGAGACGGGACTTACTGCGCGACCCAGTAAATGTTTAATTGGTTTCAAGGAGTTAGAATTTCTGGACATCACGATCACTCATGGCTGTAATGTGGCCTGTGGACAAAAACGTTGAGAAAATAAAAACAAGCACCGCATCCTATTACCAAGAAAGACACCCGTTCATTTATGTCCCCCTTTGTGCATATTACCAGCGCTTTATTCAGGGTTTTAACACACTGACCGCCCCGCTGACGGATCTGACCAGAAAGGCCAGCCAGAGAAAGTAGTTTGGACTCCGGATGTGAAGAAGTGTATGCTAACACTTAAAACATAAGCTGACATCACGACCTATACTGAGACTACCGGACCTAGCAAAGCCATTTGTGCTGCGCGTAGACGCATGTAACATTGGAATTGGGTCTTCACTGATGCAGACAGATGATAACAATCCTGACTGTTTGTTTCCTGTAGCCTATGCCAGTCGAGGTAAAAAACTCGCATAGAGGAATTATTCAACAATTTGAAAAGGAGTGTCTTGCCTTGGTATGGGCGGTACAAAAACATCAGCCCATACTCTATGGAGTAAAATTTACAGTACAAAGTGACCATGCCCCACTTAAGTTTCATAGCGCGTCAAAGAAACTTAATGCACGACTCATAGCTTGGGCTTTACTTACTTCAGCCCTATTTCCATATCAAGGTGGAAATAACATCCCCAGGAAGATCAACGTGGGAGCAGACTTTCTGAGCAGGCATACGCATGGCAAGAATTAGACACAACGA